>BMAT01012202.1:80050-99300 GCA_019649035.1 Elysia marginata | reverse complement strand
AATAATAATAATAATAATAATAATAATAATAATAATAATTATAATATAATAGTAATAATAACAAACAAATTATGTCAATCTGATGGTTAATTGCATACAAGACGAAGGTGAAATGGTGAATATTTTGGGACAAAGAAATCAGCT
This sequence comes from Elysia marginata, assembly GCA_019649035.1. Classification (NCBI taxonomy): domain Eukaryota; kingdom Metazoa; phylum Mollusca; class Gastropoda; family Plakobranchidae; genus Elysia; species Elysia marginata. Next base: position 99,156 of record BMAT01012202.1, on the reverse strand, counting down.
TCAAAAGTTAAACTGCAATCATTTTGTTATCACATGTTATCCCGGATTCACATTGAAACGACATAAAAAGTTGAATATAGTGTCTTGGTATTCGATTAAAACAATCAATTCTCTTTCCTAAGTATTCACATCAACTTGCATGTTTCGTCACCTGAGAAAATAGATGCATAATAATCAGTTGCCGACATGAATAAACACGTTCTTAGAGTGGGCAATGTGATGTACGAATGAAGTAGAATAATGATGAAATATTGATGAGCTCGCCTTGGCGCTGGCAGAGATTCAGTAATATTGTGCTCATTGCCAACCTTGTGTTGCTCTACCCATGTCTTGATAATAATCCCTCTAGGTATAAACTTCCTAGGGCGGATGGCACCTTAAATAAAATAACTGTGTTTTTATAGGACTGTGAAATACATTCCCGTATGTAAAGCAATATCATATTGTAAAAGATAGAGCCACTAGCGTTTATTATAATTTTGCTTGTACCAGGTTTGGACTACCAAGCTTTAGCACTAACTTTCATAAGCATTTTACTGATAATCTCAAATATTATTTTCGACTTAATTTGACCTAAAGCCTATTCGCCGAGATGGCCCACATTTTCTTCTAAATTAGCCTGTATCATTCAAATTAAGTACCTTCTAAAGAGAAGGCAAGGAAGTTTTTATATTATTTTATAATCATTTTTCACACAGAGACAAGATCTATTCTAGACTCTAAACTCAGTTCTGGTTTCATAGTGTACTGGTTTTTTTTTAATTTATTTTATAGTACTAGGTACAGAGCGCGCAGTTTGTTGTTTTGTTTTTCGGACATATGCTTGCAGTTACAAAGTGTATTCTAGACTCGAAATCCAGTCCTAATCCCATGGTAGGTTGTAGTACCACACCAGTTGTTGTTTTATTTTATTCTTACAGTACAGGGTACAGAGCGCGCAGTTTGTTTTTTCGGACCGCCGGCAGTTGCAATATGCAGCGAAGTCATGGCTGAGAAAGCTCCCCAACAGGATCAATTATTGGCTCCCGATATGCCATCGCCTCACGCTCTTTGAAGCTCACTAGACTGAGCGAATGTTGAGAATTTGTCAATGTTTGGAGGCAGTTACTTTTGTTAGGTTTGTGCAACCAGCGTTATCTTTCTTGTAGCATCCTAGCATCATCTTCGGGTACTAATGTTTATTATTATTATCATTATCATTTTGTCGGATAAGCTGTGACCTTGTTTGATAGTTTTCTGACCCATAGCAAAATTTTTTGGGACAGAGAGAAATTATCGTAGATAGAGAATGCGAGACAGAAGGACATACGATGAACAGAGTGTAGACAAAGTAAGATTGAAAATCAACAGATGCTAAGAGAAGGTGATAAGAGCGATAGCGACAGGATCAGAGGCACCTTTGTTATACAATATGGCGATTTAAAAGGGAGAAAGAGAGAGAAAGAGGGGGGGGGGAGAAATGAGGCAGAAATACACGAAGACAAGTCAGTGTCAGAGATATTCGAACACATCCACCTACTCGTCTTTCAGAGGCAGACCGACAGACAGACAGACAGATTCACCAAAGTGGCAAAGTACATTCTTATTGTAGTGTGAGAGTCCATGTTTGTGTTTGATGAGAGAAAACATACAAGTAAAGTTTAAGCCTACAAACTTACATAATAAAAATATCTCCACTGTGTTATTTTTTTTATTGCCAATTAGTTGGCATACCTATGACTATTTTTCCTTTTAAAATGTCTCAAAATGTGCACTGACAAGTGAATTTCCGATATTGCAGCATTTTTGGTTTTTTTTTATTTGTCTGTTCTGCCGTGTTCTTGCCAGGCTCTGTCATAGTTATTACAGTATAATTTTTATGTTATAGTTAATAATTGTTTGGTGCCAATACTTTTCTTGAGATTTCTTTGATTTCTGTCCTTCTTTCTGCCGGTCATCAACGGCTAGCGACCTTCGCAGCGTCTCTTCTCCGCAATAGAAAAATATCTCTTATGTAAAGTCACGTGGTTTCCCTGATGGCTTAGTAGAGCACTTTGCTGATTGGTGGAGAACTCTTACCTCCCGATTTGTTGAGGATGATGGGAAGCCATATAAGAGTCACTTCCGCATACTTAAACTGATTGTCCTAGAAAACTTATGCGACGAAGAAGCACAACATAAAAGATAGTGCTTCAACATATCACGCTGAGTCTCGACTTTTCTCTAGCTTTTACAGGGCTTCTCAACGTTATGGATTTGCTTATTAACCCCCTCTGTCACTTTGCTAAAGTAGAGGAAATGGTATAAATGAAAATCAATGACAATGATTGTCAATACACAGCCACACCTTTTCCTGGAAGTGAGTTGTTGGTTTTTTTTTCTTTTTTTTTAAATTTCAATCGTTGTAAAACGGGGAGTTCTACACGTTAAACGGGGTATTAAACATCGCTTCTGTTTATGGGCTTGTCTTACTTTTATGTTTTGCTTTCCATATTCTCATGCAAACCGTACATGTGTAAAAGTATGTCGTTACAGTAGAGCTAGAAAACAAACTTAAACTCACAACAAGTTCCAACTATGATTATGGAAGCTATAATTGTTAAAAACAATGTAAAAATAATTTTATTAAAGACAGCTTCTGCTTTGTCTTGTAAGTGAAGAACTTCTAAACTGTTCTGAACTTATTACATGGATAGTAATTCTGTGTTTGAATACAAATTAGCCTTGTTTTCGTAATTTTCTGGGTGTGCTCTCGTGAAAAAGTTTACTTTGATTCTTCTTAGGTCAGGCAAAGTTGTAAAGCCTATTGCTGGCGTACTAATAATACCAATAATGATGATGGTGATAATAATAGTAATAGTTATCATGATATTGATGATGATGATGATGATGATGATGATGATGATGATGATGATGAAATGGAGAACGAAAATACCATTATTAAAATAAATAGACACACAGAGATCAAAATATCTTACAATGAAAGAAAAATGTGACTACAATAACAACTTTGTACAGTGATAAATCAGTTTTGGAATGGATAGCTAAAAATATGCTTGTTGAAAAACTGGTTTTGTTTGAATTCTTAAAACTGCATAAATGTGTTTTATATAATTATAGTGTTTTCCACATCTGGATTGTATATTTTATCATCGTCTCTAAAGATTGTTCGTGACAAACATAAGCATGTATTTTAGTAACGCTGCTGTGTGTTTTTATAGCTTTTTTCTTTTCTCGGCATCTTCAACAGTGATGCATTTGTTTTGTGCGCCCTGATCGGTATAGATTTGCATATAATATTTAGGGGTTTTTTTTATTGTGTAAATCTGATAGATCTGTTTTGGAAATCACATAGCTTAACCTACAGAAAGGATAAATGGAGTACTTTTAAAATTTAGAGCTATTCTTAACTGGCTTATATTTATCACTTTTGCCATGTTTTCCTTGGGTTTTTTATTTTTTTCCTTTGTTTTTTTTTATTCGATGGTACTGTGGTTTCATCAACATCAACATTACTGCAAAAAATGTCTTGGCTTATTTGTAAGGATATAGACGTTAAAAAAAAACGTTTTGGCCTATTCCAGTGGAGTACAGGCGGAGATATTTAACGAAAGAAAATAACAATGCCGCGAAATTAGTCTTTAAAGTTTATTTTTTTTCCTTAAACGTTCAGGAAACTTTCTTGATCTACAATCAACAACGAATACAAACAGATTTTTGACAGCATGCAAACTAATTTCCAATAATTTTTATGCCCGTGCCTCGGTTATATTTGCCCTATTCATTAAAGACCAAAGTCGTGATCGCAGATCTTTTTTTTATGTTATATGAAATTAAATATTTCGAACTAAATACTAAAATTTACCTTTTTATCTGTTGTTTCATAGTCAATTTTCTTTCGCCCTTTTAATGTTCATAACTGCCAATGCTTAGTATTGTCTAAACTATTTACACTTATCTTGAAAATCTCCGGTAAATACTACTTTTATGCGAATATAAACATCCCCTACATACCTAGTTTAAAAAGTCATTTTGTGCACCCGTTCTAAAGTTTTTATTCTATGGAATATCTCATGGTAAGAAGTAATTGCAGCCTGATACTTATCCCTCCCGATACCATCAAAACAAAGTGTAACTTGGTGTGTTAATATGAAAAAGAATAAGACAAAAAAATACAAGAGGAAAAAAGGGTGAGGAGAGGAAAAGTCGAAGAAGAAGAAGAAGAAGAAGAAGAAGAAGAAGAAGAAGAAGAAGAAGAAGAAGAAGAAGAAGAAGAAGAGGAACAATCACAATAACAACATAAAGAACCAGAAGGAGGAGAACAGCAACGACTACAAAGAGAACGATGAGCAAGAAGAATGACGTGCCATTTTGGTTATTGATCCTGCTAAGTCATACAAATTGTTATTCTTGTCTTTTTAATATAATAACAACTATGTTTTCTTCCCTATAACCATAATCTATTGAAATGGTTCTGATCAGTTCTGATTTCTTGTGATTTTTTCACCTATGGCACAACTGCAGAGCATATGAAAAACCTACGTTGCTTGGTATTATCACAGACATTATCCGAGATCGGTAAAAATCGTATACACGTCGACTACTGCTTTATCGGCTGCTGACGCTTGGTTCTACGTGCCATTAATGATTACTGAAAAACAAGAATAACATTACAATAAGATTAAGAGGCAATGATGTACCAACGATAATGGACTTCCATGGTTGAAGTTTGGGGACTAATTTTACGGACCTTAAAAGGTAGTAGGCGGAAGAGCACACAGAAATAAATTATTGGTTCGCCCGCTTCCAAACTTTGTTTCTTACATTCTACATTGAAAAGTAGAATGTTGGTTAGATCTAGGTCTAGCTCCTAGATTAAAATGTCTAGAAATAAGACTTAAATCTAGAAACTAATATAGGAAATTAATATTTAAGTCTAGATCTAGAAGAAAGCCTCCTTCGATCTAAAGTTCAGATTAGGCCTAGATTTTAGGCATCGTGGTTTCTTTTTTTTGGACTCTGCGTGCCATAAATTATTTTCTTCTGTTTTAATATTGGAGCCTCTAGACTCTTATCTTCAGTTTTCTCTTATTTTAGAAGATGAAGGCGATTTTGAGGCTCATTAATTGAGTACAGGTCTCAATGATTCTAACCTAAATCTACGTCACAACTTAAGCAACACAATCTCTTCCACATTCCTTCTTGCAGAATGCTCACTTTTTGTGTGGCATGATCGGTGAAAAAATGTTGCGCAAGCTTACAGAAACGGTCTTAAAACACTTTAGATACACAATTCCGCACCAATAGGTAGATATAGGTCAGAACCATTCCATTAACGGATCTCAAGTCATGTTAATGATTTCCTTTTCCGATGCGTAATTAGGTTGCAATTTTTGCCGTCAACCAGACGAAGCTTAACGTAGCTTTATAGTAAGAGTGTACTTGTGCGTGCATATTCTAACGGTGCCAACTTTGGAGAATTTAGTTTTAACAAAATATATCTTTTTTGTAATAGTATACATTAGGAGATAAAAATGCCAAGGAAGCTTATAGTTATATCGTAATGTTAAAATCTACTCCTGTCGGTTTTACCCCACACATTTTTACTTTTTTTTCACTTACTACCTAGATCTAGTGACCCAGAGACTTTTTACCTTTCAAAGCCATCGTTGAGAGAGTCTGCTGCGGGGCTACACGCTATCAAGTCCAACTCAAAAGGTAGCTAATCAGAGATTCAATCCCGGCACTGCGGCCCTCAAGCCTCTTCCTGTTTGCCCAGTGAGCGAACTTGTTCTCATTCTTTGTCAACATGAGTAAGCCGCTAAGAGTATGGTCACTGCAGACTGGTAGAGAAAATACGGTAACAAGTAGGTGCTTTATTATACCATGGTGAGATGTGTTTATTGACTTTGCTCAAAGAGTCAGACCTAGAAAGATTGCCAATGGTGATGATGTGAGATTTTTCAAATCATGAACATGTTGTTTTTTTTGTCACTTTTATGGTGTTTAAAAATCTAGAATATTCCACATTTTGTCTCGCCTTTGTTAAAGAATACTGCACACCTACTCATTCATATTTTTCCATCCCAGCTTTATAATTTTTATAACTTTGCCGTCTTTGAAATAGGGTTGTGTATCAACTTATCCTATATTACTAATGTTTGAGCAACCAATACCTCTAGCGATCAACTGTTAGTTACACTAATTTAGTTTGTTTGTTTGTTACCTTGTTGTTTTTTTCCTCCTTCTTTAGACAAATGATTAGTTAAAAAACAAACTTGTTTGCTTATTTTCGCGCACGTCTGAGTTTTAAGGTGTTATCTTTTAGTTTGGTTTTTAACTTGTAAGAGTACAAATCATCAGTTCCTTTAACTTCTAAACATTTCAACCCACAATCACCCCCTACTCAAGCCCTCCATCCGACTCCCTCCCCCTACACATACACACGCGCAAAGACATACCTTTCCCTTCCCCCATGCTATAAAAAGAGGGGGGGGGGAAGATAGTTAAGTTTAAATCGTTAGCCTTTGCCGTTTGTTTGGATACTTTTCTCCCGGCGGCTAAGATCTATACCTGCGCCATAGGCCTTGCCCTTCGATTTTCCCCTCGCCCCTTTTGTGTCATTTTTCCGCCCCTGGGGACAGACAGAATCGTCCCCTCGTCTCGGATGCCGAACAATCGGAAATGCAATTTTGATGGTGGCCACCCAGTTTAATTATGTTTGTCCGGCGCTGGAGGTCTTCCGCCAGTCCTCAAACAAGCAAGACGTTGGATATCGAATTGATCCTTGCCAGTGGTACCATCATCAAAGCGAATGTCTTGATAGATAGATGTATATATAGATGGGTAGAGAGTAAGTCCTTATATAGGAAAGTTACTAGAAGTTGGATGAAATACGATATCGATTCGGATTGTCTATAGTAAAGCAGCGGGGGGGGGGGGTGTTGCCACTATATTTTTTAAATGATAGGCTTTTAATTGTTGTGCAGTTCTTGCATAACCTGTTATTTCCTACACTGCTCGATATTAAATTTGAAGAATAATATGATTACAATAAATAGAGCAGATGATGTTTTCATAACCTGTCTTGAAAATTTCCCTTTGGAGGTTTAAACCTGCCGTAATAAAACTACTACTACTATCACTTTCTATTTCGTTAAGAAGATTGCACTGCCGTTTAGTTTTACCTGTCGCCTACTTTAAACGATACACATCGTTCTAGTTAGAGTAAAAATAATAATAATAATAATAACAACAACAACAATAATAATGATAATCACAATGATAATAATAATTTTATGGAGATAACGATCTGTGTCAACATAGTGTGCAAAAGAGCCAGCCTATCTAGCCTTTAGAGGTGATGTCAACTAAAGCAAATTTTAAATAATTTGGAAATCATAATTTCTGGGGCTACATTTCATAGCGAGTTCTATATTACTAGGTTTATTCCTTAAAAATATATTCTAAAGAAGGTTAGCGAAACTGCAATCATTTAAACTACAATATGTAATGGATGCAGCCGAATTTAGTAAAGGTCGAATGTATAAGATTGAGAGGTGCCTGCAATATTTAGTTGGTTTTTTTTTCTTATCAAACATCTTTTTTACTCGAGGCCCGCTGCTTAAAATAATATAGCGCCAAATACCGGATAGATTTTAACCTTAACTGAACTTGAAAAGAGCCAATAATACTCTGCGTGTCTGTGATTACTCATGTCCGTAGTGACGAGTTTAATATGATTAGAGAAGAAATTCTGGCCTAAAAAGTACCGAGAGAAGTAGGGATTTCATAAAATGCTATGTAAAGCTGATCCAGGGTCGAGTCCAAGGATGGAAACTTGGTTGGTGCCATATTTGAATAATCTAGATCTAACTAAGACTGTTAAAAGTGACCCTACCCTAGAGTTTTTTTTTACAAACTTATCGGCTTTTCTATGCGACTTCCATTGTGTGCATTGATTTTATGTTTTTAATTTTTTAATATTTTTATGCTTTGCCGACTTATTTGTTTGTTTGTGTGTGTACGAAATTCACTTCATGAAATTTCTTTCACATTCATATTTTTTAAACAACTTACTTTTGTTGTTGTTGTTGTTAAGATTTTGAATGTGCACCATTATGAGTTTCATCAAAGTACCCTTATGTAAGGCGCATTCGTTTTTATTACAATCTTTATGTACAGTATTGTGTGATTTTAGTTATAACACCTTCATGTAATACACATTGAGTATCTTCTCGAGATGACAATGGGCAGACTAAGTATGATTTACTATCATTATTATTATTATCATTAATGTTATTTTTATTATTATTATCATCATTATTTTTATATAATCATTATTATTATTATTATCACCATCATTATTATTAATATTAATAATAATTTTATTACTATTATTATTATTATTATTATTAATATATTCATCATTATCTATTTATATATATTTCAGTAACTTTCGAGACAGATGACAACTCCCCCAAGCAACGCACATAAATCATGCTTTAAATTCCGCAAAATGACGTTATTTGATGTGGGGATGAAGTTTATTCTTTGAATGTTTGAAAGCTGTAAAATAGATATCAATTTTTATAATTTTCCGAATGTTTAGATCGAAATCAACTCAAGACCACCATTTTGCTCGATTAAGATCGCCTTCTTGACCACAAGAACTTACAAAAATATGCTTTGTTTATTTCTATCGCTCTCACGGATCTCAGACTGGCTCTGTGGCCTAGCGGTAAGACACTCGCTGACAGATCGGGAGGTGCGTTGTTCGATCCCCGGCCGAGTAAAACCAAGCACTATAAAATTGGTATTATCAGCTGATCCGCCTAGTGTCTAGCATTATGAATTGACTGCTAAGACTGGTCGGCCCGGTGTCAGGATAATGTGACTGGGTGTGGTGCCAAGCGCTCCTTACATCATACTGTGGCAGCAAGCTTTCAATTGTTCCAAGCGCCGTCTCTGATATGACCTTGTAGTTGAAAACAGACGTTAAAATTTAAACAACCAACCAACCCAAGAATCTCTATCTACAAGTTGCCTTGGACCGCCTTAGGCAAAGCTGGGTATTTTTCTCACTTCTACGGATCTAGATCTTGATCTAAATTTAGAGCTACAATCTATGCAGGTCGGTTGGTTAGTGTGTTGAATTTAGACTTATTTATCTAGAGAAGATCTAGATTGTATTTAGGGTCTGGAACGACATACTTAGACTTAGATCACCCATATCTTCAATGAGAAAGTATCAGAAAATTATTTATAGTGTTGTTTGTAATCGCACCATTGACACCGGAAGCGATAGTTTATTTGATAGCGTTGTTGCTTCAGACTCAGGAGGTACCGGGTTCGAATCCGGTGAACGTGATTTTTTTGTTGCAGAGACGAATTTTTTTTTACATCCAAGTCTAAGATCCCGATTCATATCAGGTTTTCTTCTATATCACAATATCCTTTTATCACCATAGCTCTCTTATTATTGAAAATAGTAATAACAAAACATTTTGGTCTGAAGTCTTATTCAGCAAGACTACAAAGAGATCCAACATATCAACTCAGAGCAGGCAGCAAACATGGCTCTCATAAGTATCGTGGTCATGGTGATCGAAATGAGTGGAATGCAACTCCAAGACTTTGGCCTTTCTAACACATAAAGAGAAGCCGCAGAACGGATTGGGGGAGAATACCTTCGAGAAACAAGCTACGAAGAAGAACATGCGCAGCTAAAGTTGAGCAAGCTAACAAATGAACAAAAAACAATTTTCACACTTTTCAATGAAAATTTATAACAAAGACAGCCAGGTACATGTATTTGTTTTTAGACGCCCCTAGAGGATGCGAGAAAACATTCCTCATCGAAACAATACTGTAACAGCACGAAGAAAGATAGCAATAGCAACTGCCAGCAGTGGCCTTGCTGCTAGGCTCCTGCGTGGAGGCAGAATTGTCCACAGCAGTTTTAAAGTACCGGTGAATTTGGGGAACACAGACACACAACTGTGTTCGATTGAAAAAGAAACATCTTTAGCAAGATTAATAGCCTACAGGACGCAAAAGTGTTAGTTATTAATGAAGCACCTATGTTGCGCCGAAAAGTTTTGGAAGCAACCGATCGAACTTTTCGTGACATACGATCAAGCAATGAAGTCGTGGGCAGTCTTCCAACGTTACTTTGTGGTGACTTCATACAAATATTACCAGTGATCCCGGGTGGAACCAGACCAAATGTGGTTGATGCCTGTATTAAAAGATCTGTGCTATGGCATAATGTGCAAGTTTATAACTTAACAACAAACATGAGAGCTCTCAAAAGCGGAAATAAAGACGTGGATCACTTTTCAAAGATGTTATTGAATGTAGGGAATGGTGTCTCACCTTATATTTTTAACCAAGACATCATCTCTTTGGCTGAATTGGAAAACAAGTCAACTCAGAAGAGAAGCTAATAAGTAAGGTCTTTCCAGACATTAAAAGGACCTACCATAACCAAACTTCAGAATGGGTCATACAAAGAGCCATTTTTGCTTAATTAAATGAGACTGTGACAAAACTGAACAAAGCCTTAATCAATCAAGTGCCAGGTGAATTGATCACATTTACAGCTATAAACTCTATTGTGAATGAAGAAGAAACGGTGCAGTACCCAGCAGAGTTTCTCAATTCCATCGAGCTGTCTGGATTACCTCCTCATCAACTAAGCATAAAAATTGGAGTTTCTGCCATGTTGCTGATATCTCTCCAACCACCAAAATTGATGAATGGTACCGGATGCATCGTAAGCAATTTATTGTCAAAGAAACATCAATGAGGTTGACATTGCCAAAGGCGCCTATGCTGGTGAAAGACACTATATGTACATATCACTCATCATTCTCCAGCCATCGGACACGTTAAGCTTTTTATTTCAACTCAAGCAGTTTACCTTGCATCCATGCTTTACTATGACCATCAATACAACGCGAGGCCAGTCCCCGAAAATTGTTTGTATCCATCTACTCCAATCAGTTTTCTGTCATGGGATGCTTTATGTCGCTCTATCAAGGACTGACGACACAACATCAATGAACTACCTATCAACAAATGGAAGAGCCAGAAATGTGGTATACAAAGAGGTTCTGTGTGCTGTTGTATTGAGGTGACTACTTCATCCTGAGCATGATCGGGCATTCAGATACTGTTGTTATTATTATTACTATTATTTATTATTATTATTATTATTATAAACTTCTAACAAATTCCATTCCTTTTGCTCATTTTCATCTCTAGAAACGCTCTATTTGCATTTTTCTCAACAAGTAAAATTTTTGTCCTATAATTAACACATAATTTTTGTTTTAAATGCAGCACTTTGTTTAATTTGCAGGTAGAACAGCGCACCGTCGAATGTTAAATGGTTTCTTAGGTTTGTTCCAAGTTTTCGACAGTTCTAAAGAGTTTTGCATTTATTTCGTTAAGTTAAAATTCATGTTTATATCATGTTGTTTATAAAGGCAACTCGATGACACTTCAGATAAATATCATTATCGTACATATCAATGCTATAATTTTGTCGAAAGTGGTATCTTTGCATTAGCTAAGTTTTTGGTTGGGTAATTTAAGCCGCGGTGAGTTCCTGCAGTACACACAGCTAATTCACGTGCGCCTTTAATCATGTTTTAACGAACAAAAAATGTATTCTACAAAACTTTTTATTCCATTCTTTTACAATATTATTATACTTTTAATCAGAAATACAATAGTTTAAAGTATATGAATAAATAATATGATTTGTTTCTTTATGTTTGTTTTGTTGTTGGTTTTTTTGTTTTTGTTTTTGTTTTTTGTTTTGTTCTTATAATCGGCCTAGCTTTACAGGTTTAATTTTACTATTAGTATTGTTTTTTTTTTTTTTTTTTTTGTCTTTTAAATCAGGTCAAGTTCATCTTGAGATTTCTGACATTAACGATTACGTGTACGGAACTCCACGTTACTACGATAGTATGAATGTTGACAATTTTAAGTTCAACACGTCCACAGTGATTTTCCTCGTGACACAGTGATAATCAGCGGTATCAGTTCTCGTGGCTCTGTTTGTTTAGTTTTTTCTTAAATAATTGCGATTATATAAAATTATCTTCCTGGTTTGAGTAACGTTTTGATTGAACTTGGCAAAACAACTCTGCAAATACCACCGCGAACAAAGCGATTTTTTACACAGTCGAGCAGGTTTGTTAGCAGTGGACTTAACAGCTGACATCTCTCTCTCTCTCTCTCTCTCTCTCTCTCTCTCTCTCTTTCTCTCTATCTCTCTCTCTCGCTCTCTCTCTCACTGTCTGTCTGATGTCTGACTGTCTCTGTCTCTCTCTCTGTCTCTCTCTCTCTTTCTCTCTCTCTCTCTCTCTCTCTTTCTCTCTCTCTCTCTCTCTCTCTCTCTCTCGCGCGCAAATCATGGTATTCCTGCGAAGGTCACATCTCTGAAAAAATTTGTTTTTCTTTTTCTACTGAGTGCATTTTGTGTCCTTAAATTTTTGTATGTTATAAATTTATTGTTTGATCTGTATGAGAGAGGAGAGTGTTTTGAAACAGTAACAGGCTATGTCGAAAGTATCTCAGACTTATTTGGAGTTAAAGCTCCGAAATAAGAAGAGATGACAACATAAAAAATAACCATTTAAGTTTATTATGGCTTGAGGCACCATGAATGCAGTAAAGCTAGATTTGTAGAATCCTTGAAACTCTTAAAAAGCATATTTATAAAACACTATTGAGAAAATATGAAAATTTATCGTCATAGTCGTTTTCTTCATCATCATCATTATCATCCTCATCATCATCACCAACACTGCGACCATCATCATCACCAACACCACCATCATCATCATCACCATCATCATCATCACAATCATCATCACCATCATCACCATCATCATCTCTGCCTTACAGCTTTCTAGGTCTAAGATAACCTATAAGTTTACCTGAAAACTCATCACAGGAGCCCTGTTCCTTGGTATGTCTAAACTCCAATGTTACTGTCTTTCAACGGACCCTTACACAGTCATCATCAATATAAATGTACTACCTATGGTAACTGGGGTCTCAAGGTTCTGCATGCTCTTTTTTCCTCGTGATGTATCTTCTGAAACAACACTAAAAATGCTATAACTACTTCTCAATAATTTTAAAATATTTAAAAACTACTCGGTCTCTAAGGTTATTTCATTATAGGAGCTTTTCACCTTCATACGATGCAACTATGCTCTCATGACCTTCGTGTCATTAAGGTTTACAGCGACATCTGAATCTAAGGACCCAGTTATGAAGGTACTTTATGTAACAATTCAATTTTAAATGATGTGACGAAACGTCGTAGATGTTTTAACAATATCAAAGGAAGTATTTTGTTGTTTTTAATGATGAAAAGAAAGAGTAAAAACATAAAAATCAAGTTGAATTTTTTCTTTGTCTGGAACAAAAGTGGAAACATTTCCGAGAGCAGTGGAGAGAAAATCGATTTCTTGTGACATGTTTTTCCCGTTCAGTTCACCAATTATCACTTGAACAAATTGCTATCAGAATTAATCACTTCATAATCACGACACAAGGTTCTGCAGTTGTACATGCTGTCTTTTTACTAGAAAATTGATTTTCTGTATTCAAACTTCATTTCTATTTTATATTCTATGTACGTTATAATTTTAACTATGTATTGTCCACCCGTAACACATTAAGAACTATCAACTACCTTTATAAACAGAAATACAAAACGAATCACAAAGCAGGTAACATGAGTACATGAAATGCTGTCCCCATCATTCCTTTTCGAATTTTTTCTTCATGTATTTACTAGCCAAAGATACTGCGACTCATGAAAGTCAGAGGAGCAAGTATTTCTTTTAATGTACTTGATTGTAGCTGCTTTCCTTAAGTTAATGTTTACGGCAAAGCCAAACACAAACTAAATAGCAGGTCGGTATCTTGCAAGCATTAGAGTACTCGCAATGTTAAATGAAGTTACTGTTTTACATTATTCAACTCGTTTGAATAAGGCATACAGAACAACCACAAAGATAACATCAACGTAATAACGTTTTCACTAAACTTTAACCGGTCTCAAAAACTGAAAAAATAATGCCATATCTAATGCTGTACTTCGGGAGTAACACCAAAAAGTTATAAACGAAGGGTAGACCTTGGTGAGAGACACACATACAAAGAGACAGGTATAGAAAAGAGATAGACAGTCCGAAAGAAGCAGAAAGAAAAGAGAGAGAGAGAAAGGGAGAGAGAGGGAGAGAGAAAAGGAGATAATCCAAATGAGGCAAGATTCTAGGGAAAGATATCATTAAGTACATGCGTTGTAAAATATACAAATAAATTTAATAACGTAGATTACGGATGCTAACTTGTCAATCTAATTTAAATATTATCTATATAAAAACAGAGACTAGAATTAGAAAAGCAATGATTGTTAAACTACACTAACTTGTAAAATGTTAAAATTCCAACACTGCTTCAGATGGATAAAAAGTACACTCTGCACAGGCAAGGTGATCAGATATGGGCCATAAATTAACACGGTTGGGACAGATGCGGCTCATCAACCACTCACCGGATCACTGCAACTGACGATTGTGATTTTCAACCTGGCACATTGCTGTTCACCGCTATTTTTGTTTTTTTGTACGATTTAAAAAGGGAGAGTTTCCGTACTAAACCAAGCACAGCAGTATCGGATCAGTGTTGTTTTCGATATCCTTTCACTCGATTCTGTACACGATGTTAACCCGTGAATGTTATGTAAACGAGTATAATTCTTGTCTTTTAATGAAATAGTTTAGAAACAGACGCTTGGAAATTGTTTTGTTCTCAAATATTTCTTCTTATTTTGTGTGTGTGTGTGTTTTGGTAAATTACACTGACTTTCAAATCGTAAATCTGGTAGATAGCTTGATTACATGGAGCACGCTGAAAAAGAAACTGGAGATAACATTGAAAGCTTAATGAGATAGAGCGATACACTATTACTTAAAATTGAGAGATAGAAAGTGTGAGGGATAACAAGAGAGAAAGATTGGTTGGTTGGTTGAGTTTTAACCTCTCTTGTCAGCTACAAGGTTATATCAGAGACGGCGCTTGGGACAATTGAAAGCGTGCTGCCACAATGTGGTGTAATAGCGCTTGCGCATACACCATACCAAATCACATTATCCTGACACCGGGCCGATAATGCCAAACACTAGGCGGATTAGCTGCTTATACCAATTTTAAAGTCCTTGGTTTGACTCGGCCGGGGATCGAACCACACACCTCCCGATCTCTGAGCGAGTGTCTTACCACTAGGCCACAGAGCCGGTGCAAGAGAGAAAGAGCAACAGACAAACAGATTAACTGACATACATAATGTTGTATGCGTGTTGTTCGAAAGACAATAAAGACAGGCAGGAGACAGACACAAAGAGCAGTTTTAGAATCTCATGGAGGTGAAGCACAACAGAACGACATACACTCGGAGGCACACACACGACATACACTCAGAGGCACGCACACGACATACACTCGGAGACACGCACACGACATACACTCGGAGACACACACCATGACAGATTCACACATAGGTGAAGAAAACATTTTAAAGGTATGTAATTAGCAGTGCAGAGAAGTAAGCTTCACGTGGAAATGCCCGAAACGTCTGCCTTTAGTAAGATTCCTATCTTCAATGTATAGTATCTTCCGCACCCACACCGCCCTGTCACTGAGAAAAAACATAGCTTAAAGAAGCGTAGTGGGCTAGTGGCGATGTGGTATAGGCTACGTTTCACTCAGCGGCGAGGCAACGGCTTTCCCTCATTTTTATTCAGGTTTATATACAGATTAGATAAAAAAGCGAGAGAGCGTGAAGACTTTTTTAATGAAAAGAAGCATTTCATAACCAAAATACAGGCCAGATATGTATTAGACAGAGTTTAAATAGAAAAGAATTAAAAAATAAAGGTTTTCTTTTTTTAAAGATCAGTGCTCGCATTTTAAACAATTTCTCCTAAGTTTGTTCTGTTATTGTTCAAACAATGAAATGTGTTCTAGTTTATTTTTTTATTTTCTTTAAATACTTTTACTTGATTTCCAACGCATGTGTATTTGTTTGCACTGTATTTAACTTTCGAGATATTTAGTGGAGGATGTCAGAGTGCAAAACAAACTGATGACTTAAGTAAAAGAAAAGGTGAATGGGTGCTAGGGGACGCTGTCATGTTTCATAGACACATAGCGAGTGTACAACCCTTTGAGAGACATAAAAACAACTTTAAATAATTTAGGTCTAGCTATATGTCAGCAACGCTATAATTATTGTACACATGTATGGTCTTTGATTCACAATCTTAGCTGAATTGTGAAAGGAAGGAAAAATAATTTTCAGTTTGACGCGTATACGAAATATTATTCTGTCTCACAAGCTAGTTCCTGACTACTCCCGTCATTATTTATGCGCTTTTAATTTGCAGTGTTAAAATAAATTCCTAGTGTTGTTTAAATGAATAAAGCGTCAGATGATAAAATTTAAAAAATTACAAGTTTAATATTTTATTCGATACGAAACCTTCAGGACTAATCCTTCTTTTGCGTTAAATGTAGCTGCATTAATTATTGTAACTATGATGTTCTTTTTGCCATAGGGTGGTGACTATGTAATAGTTGTTTCTTTAGTTTAAAGAAATGAACGGCCATGCCCCTGTACATTATCTAACTTTTGGGGGCAAAAGTAGGTAGTTTTCAAATCTATTTTTTTTGCTTATTAACTGTAAAAGTCAGCTAAATTCTAAATCTTATGTCTTTGGTTCAATAAGCAACATTATTGATTCAACTATCCTAGATCTTACAGATTTTTTAAAAAACTTATTTCCCTCGAAGAGGAAAAGACCATGGAAAAACTACTTTTCCGCTGAACTATAATGGTAATCCGAGATTTTTATCGTTTTAAAGACATTCTCCTAAATGAAATGGCGTTCTCTTAAAAACCTACCCAACCTTCAAATAATGTTTACCCTCTTAGTGATTTCAGTTTAGATCCTACGATAAGCCAACTTTTCCAAAACCTTCAGATTTCTCTCTTTCTGTCTCTTATTTCGTTTAATCTCTTTGATCTGTGGCTCACGCGATGCCGACACCCTGGGAGGGCTTCAAGGGTAAGAGGTACTCACGCCTTTTGATTTTATTGCTCTACTATCCCCTACAAGACTTTCGGAGCGACTAAAGTCAAGGTCACCGTTCTCTGTCTTAATTTCCCTTTTTCCTCCACATTCACGTATAAAGCGTTTCTTCTAATACCTAAAAAAAGAGCTATCCTTACAGTTTTAGACTCCAAGATCTACATTATTATATCTGTCATTCTTATTGTCTATCCCATTCTTTCATCTCATTTTTCCGATGCTCAACCCCAAACAG
Source organism: Elysia marginata (assembly GCA_019649035.1). Classification (NCBI taxonomy): domain Eukaryota; kingdom Metazoa; phylum Mollusca; class Gastropoda; family Plakobranchidae; genus Elysia; species Elysia marginata. The sequence continues at coordinate 81,756 of BMAT01012202.1, read as the reverse complement.
AGAATGCCAGAACGGCAAAGGATGGGCAACCTTATCAAACATTTACCCAGCCAATTAAGCTTGGTCTCACCAGCGTGGCTGTCGCATGATGGATTCCCCACGCCAGGACGTTTCTCCCTCCACACCCATCACCAGGAGCCGCGACTACTATTAAATTCGGATCAATCAGAAATTACGTCACGGCGTTGCAGCCCAAAATTCTCTTTGCCTACTCCATCATAGTTAAGTTGTTGCTGTTGTTGTTCATGTTGGCTAGTATTTTGTTTTCTTTTGTTAACCCTTACCTGTTTCTTTAAAACTTAACTAGTAATATCTTATGCATACAGCATTGATCGCATGTATCCAACACGGTTTAAAGCTTAGGGCCTTAGAAAAGTAAATTCCTTTTTTTTTGTATACTGATATTATTTTATTGGGTATGGGGCATTCTCCGCAAGCGCTGCGCGAATTATTGTGTCAAATATGGTTTGAAAATCTGCCGCCCTTCATTCATTTTTTCTTTAGTTATAAATGTAACTCATCAATGACTTTAAATCTATTTGAAATCTTTAATGTCTGGCCCAAAACCCAACGCCGTCGTATTGATGAACTTCATGAAGATTTTTTTTCTATATAACGTATAACAAATAATATTCCTTTTGAGGTGTAATAAAGAAAATTACGTTCATTGCTTCAATTCACAACCAAACTGCTTAGAAAGACATGTAGATTTATAAATGTGAAACAATTTTTTTTTATAATCTTCTTATAAAACAGACTTGATTTCTCAATATTTGACTGACAGCTGATGCTTTTGGTTTCTGCTTCAGTTTTTTCCCTTGCTTTCTTGTCTTTTGAGTTTAAGAAACTTGAAGACCCCCAGCGACACAAGTGCATTTCCCTCAGTGATTTATTTAGAGTGCATTAATGTATAAGTGATGAGCCCTAGAGGAGGTGGGACTTTGTGGCGTTTAACATCGATCGGAACATCTTTATGAAGATGTTGTTCAAGAAAACATTCGCAACTGCGGTCATCGAACGTTGAATTTATAGAGGCAAAACATAAAACAGGTGCAGGAAAATGTTCTGTCATTCTGAATTTAGCTCTAAAACAACACGCTTCCGCTAAATTGTAAATGCTTAACCTTTCTTTTCGGAACCGGCCTACATACATGACTTAGCTTGTGTTACAGTCTAAACGATGTGATTTTTATTCTCTCATATTAGAACATACAAGTGATACAAACCCATTTCTTCGTGATATCTTAGCTAATTTTGCAGCATTTTGTAAGTAACTCACTTCCATCGTTTAAACTCAGAAAAGCCAGTTAAAAATAACCCGTCTTATTACTAACTTTGAAAAAAAAAACGACTGCTCATATGAGAGTAAGGAAAACATTCAAAAAATGAAATTTTTTATCACATCTCCTTGCCATGTATACACGTATTTTTTCCAGGCAAATGTTTGATATTTCTTTTAGTTTTCTTTTTATTTAATTTTTTCGTATTTACGGATCTTATAAAAGGGCGTTAACAGTATTTCAGAGAATACTATTTTGTTAATTACACGGTAGTGTTTTATTTACAAATAATAGGTGCCCGTCTATATATACTTTATTAAAACCCATAAAACATCTGATATTTAGATTGATCAAATTTATTATTATTGATGTTATTATCATTATAATTTATTATTATTATTATTATTATTATTATTATTATTATTA
>BMAT01012201.1:174-15297 GCA_019649035.1 Elysia marginata | reverse complement strand
TCACTTTCCATCGTGATCGATCATTTCAAATATCTTCTCTTTAGCGCCACTTTTGTCAAATTTCTAGGCACCATATCTTCATGTTTCCTGTGATCTGTCCACCTCTTTGTGATCTGTTGCTGCAGTGACTCCTTGATAAAATGCGTTTCTCAAAGGGTATCTAAAAATTGTCGTACACAGCAAAAAATAACCCTGTTATGATTAACAATGATAACACCCCCTACAAATTTTTTTGTGTTTCAATCAGAATCCTCGTATCACGCAGTGCGTAAAGAGAGTTTCATGAGTTTTAAGTCTTAGAAGTATGAGGTCAGACATGAACATCAATATTTTCGTTACAAAAGCAGTTCTACAAACTTCGCGATATAAAAACAATTTTACCGAAGCAAAAATCATTTTGGTGCTATGCACAATAGTAGCCCAATTTAAAGTCATGAAGCTACCTTGACTGGGGTATTATTCTTTTTTTTAAATTATGAATGTTAATTTCACTCGTATTTTTTTTTTTGTATTTTATATATTTTATGTCAATATTTTTTATCAAAAAGCTTTAAAGATAGAATCGTTTACAATCAGGTCCAAAATTCAATTTAACTACATTGTAATTGTTGTGCTAGTTTTGTTAATTTCAGCTGAAACACATGCAAAGGATAAAAATTGTTGATAAGCGCAGAACACTTAAAATAGCCGATATCTCTAACAATGTTAACTCCTTTCTCCAAACTTACCTAGCTAAACTAAAAGTTACTGCTCTCTCAAAGGACAGAGATACTATTCGTGGCGTGTCTTCATACGGCCATCTGTGAAATTTCTCTAACGGTAGATATGATAAAGGAAGCTAACCCTTTACATTTCTAAAGTCAAAAGGGAGTTCATCCTTTTTCCAAAGAATTTGTAACAGAGTTTATATCACTCTGGCAAACCTGTACTTTTGAAGTAAACTAGAGTGTTTTATGTAAAGATTATAAAACTATGTAACTCATTCAATTAAATTAGCTTTTACGCTTAATTTTTACATGTACTATAAAACAGTCTAAGCAGATTTGTGTCTAGGGCAACATCGATGTTTTACTAGAGTACTAAGCTGTCGGTATATAGTGTAGTTTTACTTCATATCAGTATGAGATGGCCAATAGTTGTGAAAACCTGAGCAAGCCCGCAAGAAAGTTTAAAATTGTATTGGGATCTTGTTAAAGACTTCAGCTGACTTTGCCTTCTTTTGGAAAAAAATTTTTTTGTCTTCATTTCATCTTTCTTGTCCTCCTCTTGTCTCTTGTTTCGATTTTTTTATTTGTGTCTCATCTATTTCTTTTCTATCATAATTTGTGTCTACCAGTATGCGATCTTATTACTTTGCCGGTTTCCTTTCATATAATCTCTTACTCAAAAATTTAAAAATACAGTTGATCTTCTTTTTTAATTCCTGATGAAACAGTTTATTGTACGCTAAAAACAGATAATACAAAATATTCCTGGGCTTTTAAAACAGCTCTTTGTATTGATGGTTATATTATTGCGAATTTCAGTAACATCTTGCACCAGTCCAAATGTGTCTTAAGTAGACATTGGAAAGTAGTAATATATTGAAATCACGGAAAAGGTTCTGTTCTGTACTTTAACTTACAATAAACTTTATAGCTTAATCATGCTTCTCTATTAAGTTATTGCGGTTTTAACTTACAAGGGCAAGGTCTTTTAAAATTTCTGAAATGGGAGAAAAGTGCATTTAAAGTTGAAATTTTCTAAATGTGTAAAATCCTTAACAAGTGAACCAAATAAAATTGATCACAAGAAAAACATAAATAACAATTGCAACATATATCAGGTGTAAAAACTGTTCAGAAATATTGTAAGTGTCATCATGTAAAAGAAAAAAAAATGACTTCGGAACATCCACTTAACTTCGAAAGCCTACATCCCAAAACATGGCCTTGCGACTTAAGACTCATTTCGACAGAATAAGAGACAATGATTGAACCAAACAAAGTAAGTCTTTGTGTACAGTGAAAATTTAAGACTTCTTTGGTTTGATTGATAGTGGTGTCAAGTAACGTGGGTCTTTGTCTAAGTTTTAAGTACCATGAAAATTCCATGAAATAATATTTGAGCACTTAAAAAGAGAATAGGTGACATAGACAGAAAATTGGGAGATGGTATGCAGGAAAGACATATATACCCCTGTAGCACTCAGTGCGCAATCAGAAGACAATCCCTAAAAATCAGTTCATATTCTGCTTGTTTAGTCAGAGAAATTGACCACCTGGGGCTTCACACTGACCAAGCTTGAGCTGAAGGTCTTTAGTGACTCAAGGAAAGTGTGATAATAAAAGTTTTAGAATATCCATATCACCCTGCAATCCAAATATATGACAGCCAACATAAAGTAGACATACACTGCCCATATTTTAGCATGACCCAGGTCTTTTTTTCTTTTAGTGGTACCCCTTACTTCTTTATAGATGCTCCCAGTTTTAGCTGTCCTTACCTCTTTTTATGAAGGACAAAGATATAGTCTTGAAGAGAAGCAACCCCTAAAACTCACTATCACAGGTCTATTAAAATGTTTCTAGTGTTTATGCGTGAACTTACCAACTTTTATACGTAGCTTCAGTAAAACAGGGTTTGTTTATCTTTGGATGTCCAAAGTTAGCGCAAAACTTGTATATTGTATTAGACTTAAACTCTTAGCAATTATCCCAACCAAACCCGGCCGCGGCTTAAAATTTACGGGAGAGAGTTTGCTTCCTCTCTTGGGCCAATGAGACCTGCCCATTTCGATTGTGATTTTGACAGAAAATGGAAAGTTGTGTTTGATTATCAGAAAAAAATGTTACAATTTGAAGGAAAAAGAAGTCCTCTGAATACAACAGAAATATAACAGATAGTTAGATCTTTCTGTGACTAACAAATTGATTAATTTTTTGTTTCAAGTAAAGATATTAGGAATTTAGGTCTCTACTCTCAAAAATGACTTTGAAAAATATTTTGTAAACGTTTTCTCTAATTTATTAGTTTGTTTTTTATCCATTCTTTTTAGTTTTTGGTACCAATGTGATCAGAACAAATAGCAAAAAAATTTTACAAAATTTTTATAGTGAAAAAAAACAAGCTAAAGTTGGATGATATTGCGTCTAAAAAATCTTTTAAAAACAATTGTACAGCTTTACGTCCCACCGCCGCTACTTTAAATGCCCAAGACCGGCGCAAAACTTGTAGTCTGTGTAAATTTATAATGCCCTGACTTGGTCAACACAACTTGATATGCTGTAACACAGACTGACCACCCTCTGTAGCGCTTGGTGGGCGGTGCCTAGCTATTGCCTATGCATTATCAGCGACCGTTGTATTGTTCGGTTTGAGCTTTCCCAGCTGGTTTTATAGTGACGTCATTTAAGCTCACCGTTCCACTTGTCTTCGTTTTTATTTTTTGTTACAGCCACACGCCAATAGCTGTAAATTGAAATATTTCAGTCCCATTTGAAAAAAAAGGTTGCTAGATTCCTCTGTAACGCATGCGTATGATACTTATATTTCTAATGTAAGAAGATTCATGAGGTAGTCTCTTGTGGGGGGGGGGGGTGCGGAGAATGGGGTTGAAACGAGGAGGTTGAATTTAGATTCGTAAAACGCACAGGCGTAATGAAACTCATGTATAAACTGTAATTCCTCTTAACAAACCAATTGAACTTTTTGAGCCATTTGTGAGCTCAGGACTTCATCACGTATTCTTGCTGTAAGACTGTTACATAGTTTACTAATTTTACTTAAGTTATAGTGGGCAGTCGGAGCTGCTGATATCAAAATCTCACTTCAACTTGAAAAACACACCACCTCTTTGAAAGTCTACTAATACGAATGCACAAAAAAATTGAAATGAAAAAATGTAGCTTAGTTAAGCATAATGGGTGAAAAGACAGGTCTAATTCAGAATATAATGTGTATAAGTTAAGTTTCTCAAAGGGCATCCAAAAATTGTCATACGCAGCAAAACATAATCCTGTTATCATTAACAAAGCTCTTCTCTTAGAAAATTTTTTTCAGAATCCTCGTATCACGCAGTGCGTAAAGACAGCTTCATGAGTTAAGAGTCTTAGAAGTTTTAGGTCAGATATGAACATCAGTATTTTCATTTCAAAAGCAGTTCTACATACTTCGCGATATAAAAACCACTTTATCTGACCGAAATTAAATTCATGAGCTGCCGTGGCAAGCGTATTATTCTTTTTATTAATTTTTTTTATTATGAATACGAATTTCACTCGGTTTTTTGGTACTTATATATTTCATATAAATATTTTTTTTCAAAAAGTCTTAAAAATAGCGTCGTTTAAAATCAGGTCCAAAAACCAAACTAACTTAATTGAATTAATGTGCTAGTTTTGTTCATTTCAGCTGAAACACATGCAAATGATATAAATTGTTGCTAAGAGCTGGACACTTAAAATAGCCGATAACACTAACAATGTTAACTCCTTTTTCCAAGCTTACCTTACTAAACTAAAAGTTTCTGCTCTGTCAAAGGACAGAAAAACTATTTGTGGCGTGTCTTTATACGGCCCCCTGTGAAATTTCTCTAACGGTAGATATGATAAAGAAAGGTAACCCATTACATTTCGAAAGTTCGAAGGGAGTTCATCCTGCTTTTTCCAAAGTATTTGTAACAGAGTTTATATCACTCTAGCAAACCTGTACTTTTGAATTAAACCATATTTTTTACTGTAAAGATTTTAAAACAATGTTACTTAACAAATTAAATTAGCTTTGAGGCTTAATTTTTACATGTACTATAAAGCAGTGTAAACAGATTTTTTTTGTCTAGGGCAACATCGATGTTTTACTAGACTATTGACCTACCCGTATATACTGCAGTTTTTCTCATGAAAGTTCGAGAGGGCCGATAGTTGTGGAAACCTAAGCAAGCCTGTTAAAAAAAGTAATAAATTGTATTGGGATCTTGTTAAAGACTTCAGCTGACTTTGCCTTCTTTTAGTTTTAGAAAAAAAAATTCTTTTTTGTCTTCCTTTCTTCTTTCTTGTCAAAGGTATGTCTCCTCCTGTCTCTTGTTTCGATTTTTTTCTGTCTCATCTATTTTTTTTCTTTCATAATTTGTGTCTACGCGTATGCGATATGAAAACATTGCCGGTTTCCTTTCATATAATCTATTTGTTAAAAATCGAAATATACAGTTGATCTTCTTAATTAATTCCTCAAGAAACATTTTATTGTACTCTAAAAAACAGAAAATGCAAAATATGCCTGGGCTTTTAAAAAGTTTTTGTATTGATGATCATATTATTGCGAATTTCAGTAATATCTTGCACGAGTCCAAATGTGTCTTAAAAGGACATTGGAAGGGAGTAAGAAATTGAAATCACAGGAAAGTTTCTTTTGTCTACTTTAACTTACAACAAAATTTATAGCTCAATCATGCTTCTCTATCAAGTTAATACGGTTTCAATTACAAGGCAAGGTCTTTTAAAATTTCTGAAATAGAAGAAAAGTGCATTTAAAGTTGAACTTTTCTAAATGTCTAAAATCCTTAACAACTGTACCAAAAAAAAATTTAACGCAGAAAACATAAATCACAATTTAAACATAAATCAAGTGTAGAAACTGTTCCGAAATGGTTCAAGTTTCAATATCTAAATGCAAAAAAAAATTTTTCTAAACACCCACTAAACTTTGAAAGCCTACATCTTAAAACTTTTCATGCGACTTAAGACTCATTTGGACATAATGCGAGATAATGATTGAACCAAACAAACTAAATCTTTGTGTGCGGTGAAGACTTTTATTGGTTTGATAGATAGTGGTGTAAAGTAACGTGTGTCTTTGTCTAAGCTTTAAGTACCATGAAAGTTCCATGAAAAAATATTTGAGCACTTAAAAAGGGAATATTTGAGATTGATAGAAAATTGGGGGCTTGTATTCAGGAAATACATACATACTCGTGATTAAAAAAGAGAATAAGTGAGGTAGGCTGAAATTGGGGAATGGCGTGCAGGAAAGGCATAAATACCCCTGTAGCGCTCAGCGCACAATCCGAAGACAATCCTAAAAATCAGTGTATGTCCTGCCTGTTTAGTCAGAGAAATTGACCACCTGAGGCTTCACACTGACCAAGCCTGAGCTGAAGGTCTTTAATGACTCAAGGAACGTGTGATAATAAAAGTTTTAAAATATCCATATCACCCGTCCATCCAAATAATTGTCAGCCATCATAAAGGGGTGAGCAGTGGCGCAATCGGTAGGGCGGTTGACCGCTATCAGAGGTCCCGGGTTCGATCCCCAGTCCGGGCTAAATTTTATTAGCTCCTCTGTGAACACCCAGCACTTGATGGGTAGCTAGGTCTCTTAAGACTCGGCGAAAGTAAAGGCGGCGAGGAAAGCAATGGCAAACTACCTCACTATGCCGTGTGCCTAGAAAAGCAAGGACCCTGCTCCTAGTTCCCCTACGCTCGTGTCGAGTATTGGACTACCTTTACCTTTTACCATCATAAAGTAGATCTACACTGCCCCTAAAGCCTGAACCCAGTCTTTTTTTTTTAGTTGAGCCTACCGACCCTCATGCGTAGCTTCAGTGTACGAGGGTTCGTTCATCTTTAAATGCCTAAGGCCGGCGCAAAACTTGTAGGTTGTGTAGACTTAAAATAGCCAGACTTGGTCAATACAACTTGATTGACTGTTACACTAGACTGACCACCCACTGTAGCGCTTGATGGGCGGGGACTAGCTATTGCCTATGCCTTATCAGCGACCGTTGTATTGTTTGGTTTGAGCTTTCTCAGCTGGTTTTTACAGTGTGCTTGAACTCATGTTCAGATCTGTTACTACTCACAACATACAAAAAAATCAACTCACCAACCTTTCTTTAAGGGTGCATAGGCGCGAAAATAAGGAATCTCATGTTGCGTTTCTTTTGGCGCTCAGTATTTTATTGCCAATTTAAGCAATATCTTGCACCAGTCCAAATGAGTCTTTAGTGTAGATTGGAAAGTAGTAAGCTATTGAAATCACAGGAAAGGTTCTGTTCTGTACTTATAACAAACTTTATTAGCTCAATCATGCTTCTCTCTCAAATTATGACGGTTTCAACTTTCAAGGGCAAGGTCTTTTAAAATTTCTAAAATAGGAGAAAAGTGCATTTAAAGTCGAACTTTTCTAAATGTGTAAAATCTTTTTACACTGACCAAGCCTGAGCTGTAGGTCTTTTGTGACTCAAAGAACGTGTGAAAACAAAAGTTTTAAAATATGCATATCACCCGACCATCCAAATACATGACAGCCATCATAAGGTAGACCTACACTGCCCCTAAATCCTGAACCCAGTCTTTTTTCTTTTAGTTGCATCCGTTACCTCTTTATAGATGCTCCCAGTTTTAACTTTCCTTGCCCCTTTCTATGAAGGGAAAATATATAGTCTTAAAGAGCAACAACGCTAAACACTCACTAAATATTTTCTTTATCTTTGTTAGTGAACCTATCACCCTCATGCTTAGCTTCAGTCTTGAAGAGAATCAACACCTAAAACACACTATCACATCACTAGTAAATGGTCAGTTATCCTACCAACCCTCATGCTTAGCTTCAGCGTACGAGGGTTTGTTGATCTTTAAATGCCCAAAGCCGGCGCAAAACTTGTACATTGTATAGAATTAAAATGGCCTGACTTGGTCAATACAACTTGATTGGCTGTTACAAAAGACTGACCACCCACTGTAGCGCTTGGTGGGCGGGGTCCAGCTATTGTCTATGCATTATCAGCGACCGTTGTATTGTTCAGTTTGAGCTTTCTCAGCTGGCTTTTAGTGACGTCATTTAAACTTAAAGCTTACTTCGCTCCATTTTTATTGTTTGTTACACCCACACGCCAATAGCTGTAAATTCGTACATTTGAGTCAGATTTGAAAAAAAAACTGCAAAAGTTTTTCTGTAACGCATTCATATGATACTTATATTTCTAAATATAAGAAGATTCATTAGGTTGTCCTTTGTTGGGGGGGGGGGGGACGCCTGCGGGGGAAGAGGCTAGAACGAGGGGGGGGAATTAGGTATGAAAAACGCACGGGCGTAATGAAGCTCATGTATAAACTGTAATTCCTCTTGAAAAACCAAATGAACATGTCCAGCCATTCGTGAGGTCATGACTTTGTTACGTATTTCATCTGTAAGATTGTCATAAAATGTACCTATATCCTCAAGATATAATGGGCAGTCGGAGCTGCTGAAATTAAACTTTCACTTTAATTAAAAATATACACCGAGTAATTTCAAATTTTAAATGACGTCACTGTAAAAGCTAGCTGAGAAAGCTCAAACCGAACAATGGAACAGTCGCTGATATGCATAGTCAATAGCCAGACCCCGCCCACCAAGCGCTACAGTGGGTGGTCAGTCTTGTGTAACAGCCAATCACTTTGTATTGACCAAGTTAGGCCATTTTAAGTCTACACAGTCTTGGACATTTGAAGATGAACGAACCCTCGTACACTGAAGCTACGCATAAGCGTTGGTAGTTTCACTAACAAACATAAAGAAAATATTTAATGCGTGTTCGGCGTTGTTGCTCTTCAAGACTATATCTTTTCCCTTCATAGTAAGAGGAAAGGAGAGCTAGAACAGGGAGCATCTAAAAAGTGGTAAGGGATAAAACAAAAAAGAAAAGAGACCGGGGTCACACTTCAGCACAGAAGTCAAAGAATAGGCTAGAAAAGGCGCTGTGTTGCGAAGCTTTTGAGACAACGAAGTTGTAACTTGTCAGCGGAGTTTTGGCACCCTGTTCTGCGGTTGGCACCGCGTCTCTAACCGACAGACTTAGGTGACGGGAAGTTATGAAGAAAGCACGCAGTAGCTGTGTTGTAACCCAATGGTGAAGCATCAAGCCAGTCAAGATAAAACGCGACAGTTTTAAGTTCTTTAATTTCTAAAAGTTCTATAATATTTAAAAAGTGCATTTCTCCATGCCCAGTGTTTTTTATATATAGAGAATACAGTAAAAACTAGTAACTTTTTTGACTTTTTAGATTACGTCCAAAAATCTAGATTAGCAGAATCATATTTTTAGTGCCACTTGCAGGCCTAATAAGCTGTTGTGTTTACGGATGCAGCAAAAGGAAAACCAAAGGATCGACTCTGTCATTCTACAGGTGAGCAGTCTTATAAACCCTTTTTGTTTTCGTGTAAGCCCTATAATTGTAAAAACAGATCTATATAACAACTTCAGCTTTTTTCAATTTCTTTTTAAAAAATAACGCATAGATTTCAGCCAACGCTTTAGGATTGAAAATAGAGATAGATTTAAGAAGATAAGATTTAAAAGCTTGAAGTAAACCGAGATCGAGAACTAGACCCAAGCCACGTGATCTCGTTGTGGAATCATGGTTTTTATCTAATTCAGATTTGGATCTAGATCTGTAATCAAAATGAAAATTATCTAGCTAGGCTAGGTATATATCTAAATCTGGGGAACTGCATAGTTTGCATTTAAACTGTGTTTGGTTATCTTAGTACACGAGTTGACGGTAATTTGAAAATTCCTTTACTGAAAACAACTTTTTAAAGACTTTCCTTCAATTCTTGTAATCATATCTCAATTATTTTAAGATGTAATGGTATTGGTAGCTGACACATTTTGACACATTTGACGTGAGCAATATCAAGAATATAAATATCAAAACTAGATTTTTAGTTTGGATTCATATTTTAAGTTATGATGACGTCATTCTAAAAGCCAGCTGAGAAAGCTCAAACCGAACAATGCAACGGTCGCTGATATGCATAGTCAATAGCTAGACCCCGCCTACCAAGCGCTACAGTGGGTGGTCAGTCTTGTGTAACAGCCAATCACGTTGTATTGACCAAGTCAGGCCATTTTAAGTCTACACAGTCTACAAGTTTTGCGCCGGTCTTGGACATTTGAAGTTGAACGAACCCTCGTACACTGAAGGTACGCATTAGCGTTCGTAGGTTCACTAACAAACATAAAGAAAATATTTAGTGCGTGTTCGGCGTTGTTGCTCATCAAGACTATATCTTTTCCCTTCATAGGAAGATGAAAGGACAGCTTAAACAGGGAGCATCTAAAAAGAGGTAAGGGATAAAACAAAAAAGACCGGGGTCACACTTCAGCATAGAAGTCAAAGAATAGGCTACGAAAGGCGCTGTGTTGCGAAACTTTTGAGACAACGAAGTTGTAACTTGTCAGTGGAGTTTTGGCACCCTGTTCTGCGGTTGGCACCGCGTCTCTAACCGACAGACTTGGGTGACGGGAAGTTATGAAGAAAGCACTCAGTAGCTGTGTTGTTGCCCAATGGTGAAGCATCAAGCCAGTCAAGATAAAACGCGACAGTTTTAAGTTCGCAAATTTTTAAAGTTCTATAAAATTTAAGAAGTGCATTTCTCCATATCCAGTGTTTTTTTTTACTTAGAGAATACAGTAAAAACTAGTAACTTCTTTGACTTTTTAGATTACGTCCAAAAATCTAGATTATTAGAATCATATTTTTAGTTCCACTTGCAGGCCTAATAAGCTGCTGTGTTTACGGATGCAGTAACAGGAAAACCAAAGGAGCGACTCTGTCATTCTACACGTGAGCAATCTTATAAACCCTTTTTGTTTTCATGTATGCCCTATAATTGTAAAAACAGATCTATATAACAATTTTACCTTAATTTAATTTCTTAAAAAAAATATAACGCATAGATTTCAGCAAACGCTTTAGGATTGAAAATAGAGATAGATTCACCAAGATAAGATTCAAAAGCTTGAAGTAAATCGAGATCGAGAACTAGACCCAAGCCACATGATCTCGTTTTGGAATCAAGGTTTTTATCTAATACAGATCTGGATCTAGATCTGTAATCCGAATGAAAATTATCTCGCTAGGCTAGGTAAATATCTAAATCTGGTGAACTGCACAGTTTAAATTTAAACTGTCTTAAATTATGTTAGTACACGAGTTGACGGTAATTTGAAAATTCCTTTACTAAAAACAACTTTTTAAAAACTTTCCTTCAATTCTTGTAATCATATCTCAATTATTTTAAGATATGTTGTGGTATTGGTAGCTGACACATTTTGACACATTTAACGTGAGCAATTTCAAGAATATAATTATCATTACTAGATTTTTAGTTTGGATCCATATTTTAAGTTTTGATGACGTCACTCTAAAAGCCAGCTGAAAAAGCTCAAACCGAACAATGCAACAGGCGCTGATATGCATAGTCAATAGCTAGACCCCGTTCACCAAGCGCTGCAGTGGGTGGTCAGTCTTGTGTAACAGCCAATCACGTTGTATTGACCAAGTCAGGCCATTTTAAGTCTACACAGTCTACAAGCTTTGCGCCGGTCTTGAACATTTGAAGATGAACGAACCCTCGTACACTGAAGCTACGCATGAGCGTTGGTAGGTTCACTAAGAAACATGAAGAAAATATTTAGTGCGTGTTCGGCGTTGTTGCTCTTCAAGACTATATCTTTTCCCTTCATAGGAAGATGAAAGGACAGCTTAAACAGGGAGCATCTAAAAAGAGGTAAGGGATAAAACAAAAAAGAAAAATGACCGGGGTCACACTTCAGCACAGAAGTCAAAGAATAGGCTAGAAAAGGCGCTGTGTTGCGAAGCTTTTGAGACAACGAAGTTGTAACTTGTCAGCGGAGTTTTGGTACCCTGTTCTGCGGTTGGCACCGCGTCTCTAACCGACAGACTTAGGTGACGGAAGTTATGAAGAAAGCACGTAGTAGCTGTGTTGTTGCCCAATGGTGAAGCATCAAGCCAGTCAAGATAAAACGCGACAGTTTTAAGTTCGCAAATTTCTAAAAGTTCTGTAATATTTTAAAAGTGTATTTCTCTATGCCCAGTGTTTTTTTTACTTAGAGAATACAGTAAAAACTAGTAAGTTCTTTGACTTTTTAGATTACGTCCAAAAATCTGGTTTATTAGAATCATATTTTTAGTGCCACTTGCAGGCCTAATAGGCTGCTGTGTTTGCGGATGCAGTAACAGGAAAACCAAAGGAGCGACTCTGTCATTCTACACGTGAGCAGTCTTATAAACCCTTTTTGTTTTCATGTATGCCCTATAATTGTAAAAACAGATCTATATAACAATTTTAGTTTAATTCAATTTCTTGAAAAAAAATATCGCATAGATTTCAGCAAACCCTTTACGATTGAAAATAGAGATGGATTTACCAAGATAAGATTCAAAAGCTTGAAGTAAAGCGAGATCGAGAACTAGACCCAAGCCACATTATCTCTTTGTGGAATCAAGGTTTTTATCTAATACGGATCTGGATCTAGATCTGTAATCCGAATGAAAATTATCTAGCTAGGCTAGGTAAATATCTAAATCTGGTGAACTGCACAGTTTGCATTTAAACTGTGTTAGGTTATGTTAGTACACGAGTTGACGGTAATTTGAAAACTCCTTTACTTAAAAAAACTTTTTAAAGGCTTTCCTTCAATTCTTGTAATCATATCTCTATTATTTTAAGATGTAATAGTATTGGTAGCTGACACGTTTTGACACATTTGACGTGAGCAATATCAAGAATATAATTATCATTACTAGATTTTTAGTTTGGATCCATATTTTAAGTTTTGATGACGTCACTCTAAAAGCCACCTGAGAAAGCTCAAACCGAACAATGCAACGGTCGCTGATATGCATAGTCAATAGCTAGACCCCGCCTACCAAGCACTACAGGGGGTGGTCAGTCTTGTGTAACAGCCAATCACGTTGTATTGACCAAGTCTGGCCATTTTAAGTCTACACAGTCTACAAGTTTGGCGCCGGTCTTGGACATTTGAAGATGAACGAACCCTCGTACACTGAAGGTACGCATGAGCGTTCGTAGGTTCACTAACAAACATAAAGAAAATATTTAGTGCGTGTTCGGCGTTGTTGCTCTTCAAGACTATATATCTTTTCCCTTCATAGGAAGAGGAAAGGACAGCTAAAACAGGGAGCATCTCAAAAGAGGTAAGGGATACAACAAAAAAGAAAAAAGACCGCGGTCACACTTTAGCACAGAAGTCAAAGAATAGGCTAGAAAAGGCGCTGTGTTGCGAAGCTTTTGAGACAACGAAGTTGTAACTTGTCAGCGGAGTTTTGGCACCACTGTTCTGCGGTTGGCACCGCGTCTATAACCGACAAACTTAGGTGACGGGAAGTTATGAAGAAAGCACGCAGTAGCTGTGTTGTTGCCCAACGGTGAAGAGGAAAGGACAGCTAAATCTGGGAGCATATAAAGAGGTAAGGGATACAACTAAAAGAAAAAAACTGGGACCAGGTTTTAGGGGCAGTGTAGGTCTACTTTATGATTGCTGTCATGTATTTAGTTGGACGGGTGATATGGATATTTTAAAACTTTTATTATCACACGATCCTTGAGTCATTAAAGACCTTCAGCTCAGGCTTGGTCAGTGTGAAGCCTCAGGTGGTCAATTTCTCTGACTAAACAGGCAGGACATACACTAATTTTTAGGATTGTCTACGGATTGTGCGCTGAGCGCTAAAGGGGTATGCATGTATTTCCAGCATACCATCCCCCAGTTTTCTGTCTGTCTCACATATTCTCTTTTCAAAGACTTAATAAAACATTATTTCATGGACACTGCACTGTACAAAGATTTGCTTTCTTCGGTTCAATGTATTAAAATTCGCAATATTCAATACACAAAGAAAAATTTTAAAAGCACAGCGATCTTTTGCAATAATTCTAGATGAAGGAAAAAAGAAGATCAAATGTATATTTTGAATTTTAACAATGAGATTACTTGAAAGGAAACCGGCAATATTATTAGATTGCATACGGGTAGGCACAAATTATGACATAAAAGAAATACTGTGTAGATGAGACAGAAAATAAAATCGAAAAAATAGACAGGAGGAGACGTACCTATGACAAGAATGAAAAAAGGAAGACTAGAAGAAATTTTTTCCAAAAGAAGGCAAAGTCAGCTGAAGTCTTTAACAAAATCCCAATACAATTTAAAACTTTCTTGCGGGCTTGCTCAGGTTTCCACAACTATCGGCCCTCTCAAGCTAAAATGAAAAAAACTGCATTATATATACCGGTAGCTTAGTACTCAAGTAAAACATCGATGTTGCCCTAAACACAAGTCTGTTTACAGTGTTTTATAGTACATGTAAAAATTAAGCCTCAAAGCTAATTTAATTTGTTAAGTCACATAGTTTTATAATATTTACAATAAAAAATATGGTTTAATCTAAAAGCACAGATATGCCAGAGTGATATAAACTCTGTTACAAATTCTTTGGAAAAAGTAGGATAAACTCCCTTTTCACTTTCGAAATGTAATGGGTTACCTTTCTTTATCATATCTATTTGTAGACAAATTTCACAGGGCGGCCTATGAAGACACGCCAAGAATAGTATCTCTGTCCTTTGAGAGAGCAGAAACTTTTAGTTTAGCTAGGTAAGTTTGGAGGAAGGAGTTAACATTGTTAGTTATATCGGCTTTTAAAGTGTTCTGCGCTTATCAACAATTTATATCCTTTGCATGTGTTTTCGCTGCAATAAATAAAACTAGCGCAACTAATACAGTTAAATTAATTTGACTCTTTGATCTGATTGTAAACGACGCTATCTTTAAGACTTTTTGAAAAATATATTGACATGAAATTAAAAAAAGAATCGAGTGAAATTAGCATTCATAATAATAAAAAAAAAGAATAATACCCCAGTCAAGGTAGCTTCATGACTTTAAATTGGGCTACTATTGTGCATAGCACCAAAATGATTTTTGCTTCGGTAAAATTGTTTTTACGTCGCGAAGTTTGTAGAACTGCTTTTGTAATAACAATATTGATGTTCATGTCTGACCTCATACTTCTAAGACTTTAAACTCATTGCGTGATACGAGAATTCTTATTGAAACACAGAAAAAATTTTGTAAGGGATATTAATTGTTATCTCAGCTATAATTTTTTATTTTACAGGTTTTTTTTGCATTTGTATTTGTAGTCTTTGAAAGAATTGGTGTATCTTTTAAGTTTAAGTGAAGGATTGATATCAGCAGCCTCGATTACCCTTTTCAACTTCAGGAAAAAAAGTATATTACATGACAATCTTACAGAAAAAATACGTACTAAA
>BMAT01012198.1:50978-61145 GCA_019649035.1 Elysia marginata | reverse complement strand
TCTGAGGAACCATTGAAAAACTGGAAAAGACCAACAGCTTCATCCACCAGACAGTGGCCAAATTATATTGATTTATCGAATAACTCATTTTTTACAACAACAACAAAAAAAAAATATTCCGGCATATTATTGTTAATTTGTCTTACAAAGGTTGTGTAAGTTTTTCGCATAACGCACTTTTAAGGACAAAAAGAACATCATGAAAAATAAGAACAAACTAAAAGAAGAAGAAGAAGAAGAAGAAGATGAAGAAGACGCTTATTGAACCCCTAACTCATTTTGTGTTGAGAGATTTAAGTGATAAGCGTGAAAGACTCTAAAAAACTGTTTTAAACAAAAAAAGAGCTGCCAACCTCTGACCAACTCCATCCAGTACTTAGAAAAACGAACCCCCATTTTGGTATATCCAAAGTATGTCAAGACTCGCAGTCTCGACACCAAGATCCTGCACAGACAAGATTAATTCATGATACCATTATGTGAGAAGATTGCTTGTAGGAGGGGTTTAGTTATTTGTGTTTGAAATATCTAGATTCTCAATGAAGTGACTTTTAGAAGGTTTTGAATGTATTTTTAAAGATCATATTTTCGGGAAAAGAAGACGACTAAAAGTTCATATTACAAGTATCATTATTGTATTTTAGGCCTTGACTTTATAATTTCCTTCCCTTATTTCTGATCAGATATTTTCCCACAGTCATAAACTTTTTCAGTATTTTAAGCTTAGCAGCAGCACTCCATATTTTTGTAGTCATTCTGGTAGGTCGAGTAGCCTACAAGTACAAATAGTTAGAACCTGATTCTGGGTAATTCGATTACTTGCATAATTTAGATTTCACACTGTATTCAGATTATCGATTTTATACTTCTTTTGTGATTTAAACTGATAACTGAATTCGATTTTTTGGTTAATGCGAAATTGAATTTTCGCCCACAATGTTCGAAATATCGGAAATGCATGTACATGTACTGGAATCACAGACTTCAACCTATAAATAGCTAAACCGCTCGCAGCGGGCAAAAAAGCGGGCAGGCGAGAAGTCATACCAACTTGTGTCAAGTCGGTACCGGATGCAGAATGTAGGCATCGTCGGAGCTCTTCCACTCCTAGTCCTATTCAATAATTAGAAAAACACGACAAGACGATGTATTTACATAGGTTTTGTCTAGCGCTTCCAGAGAGAGGGAAGTGAGTGTGATTAACTGGTTTAATTAAGGTTTGCCTGGCGCTTGGAGGGATAGAGGGAAGTGAGTGTGATTAACTGGTTTGTTTGGCGCTTAAAGAGAGAGGGAAATGATTGTCCAAGGTTTGAATGGTGGGGGCAGAGCTTGGAATGTTTAAGTTCTACTAATATGTTACCTGATCTTGTTTGTATTTAAAGTAATGTATTTGTACCTGTAGAGTCATTAATTGTTGATAAATAGTACCTCTAAATCTGTATCGGTACGCAAAGTTTAAATAACTTAACTGACAGTGACCCTCACACGCGAATATAACTGGTTTAACTCAGGTTTGTCTGGCACTTGAAGAGAGAAAGAGAGAGAGAGAGATAAATAGATAGATAGATAGATAGATAGATAGATAGATAGATAGAGAGAGAGAGAGAGAGAGAGAGAGAGAGAGAGAGAGAGAGAGAGACAGACAGACAGAGACAGAGTGGATTATGGGTTAATTTAAAGTTTGTTTAGCGCTTGGAGAGAGAGGAAAATCAATATCTAAGGTCGACAGGTGAGGGGAGAGCTTGGAAAGCTTAAGTTCTAATAATATGTTACCTGATCTTGTTTGCATTTTAATTTATATATTTTTATTCTATAGAGTCATTAATTTTTAGCAATTAGTACCGGTCAATCTGTACACAAAGTTAACATAACTGACACTTATACGCAAATATTAGGCCTTTTTTGTTTGAGGTTTATTGTCACTTTTGTTTCTCTATTATAACAGTAACAAACGGCCGGTTTTCTTTAGTAGTGTTTCACGGTTGTGATTATATGTGCTTATATGACAATAATTCTTAATAAATAAAAAACACTAATTAATAAGATTAGTTGCGTTACTATTTTTAAGAATGATATATAATAATGTAAGCTAAGATAAAAGATTCATATACCAGATGATTTATTACGTTTTCAAACATGGACATTATTGTAATGTAATGTTTTGTTTTTATGGTAGTGCAGAGACTTACTTCCTTGACGACGGGACAAATAAAAAGTTACCTCGAATCTTACATTATCATTACTCTTCTGACATGAACGTGAAAGTTGTACTAAGACTGAAGCTCTCTCTCTCTCTCTCTCTCTCTCCATTTGCTGTTCCTTTTACCTTTAATTCCATGTACTGGTATACATGTATATTAAATGTCCATCTTGTCCGCACCTCTTCCTTTATCGTTCTATGACACTTCCTTTCAAGCTTAGTTTACTCTACTATTGGTAGGCCGACCTTGGGTAAGCGAAGCAAGACCTAGCCAAGGCTTGACAAAAGTTATGGCGGAACCTCTTTTTTGCTTTACGCCCACTGCAGCCAATGGTAAAACATCGGCTGCGACAGGTCTAGTTACTTGTAGGTTGAAGTCTGTGACTGGAATCGGCACTGGTTGGTATCTTTTGAAATGGGTATGCCACGAGGGACTGGCTTCCAGCTTCTCGATCGAATACACATATTCTTGTAAGTCCCACTTGTCAGCAAAACATTAACAATGCTTAGATTAGGATGTTAGATTTATCTACAACGTTAATCTTTTTCCTGTTTTGTGCTGTCCCCCCCTGACTTTACTGTAAGTTAATTAGAACGAGTGACAAGGGATGTAACTAAATCAAATGTTTTCACGTAAGTGGTAGACTACAGTTATCTCCCTTGCTGAGTCAATAGTCTACATTGAAAATGAAAGGCATTGATTATCCACCTTCTCCGTTAAGACCTCTCCCTTTAAATTCATGCGTTTGACTTTGATGGTCTGAATACATACAGTCAAGTCAAAATGTTTCAAACCTTGACAATTTGAATACATAGGCCTACTAGCTCTTGTTTAATGCACACTTTAGCCAGTGTATATCTATGATAGCACAAGTTTTAAAGAATTCAGAATTAAGTTTTGTTCCTGTGGGGTTTATGATATCCTGACCAGACAGTGTTGAAACAACAAAAAGAATGTTTAAACCAAGTCACAAATGTAACGAAACTTACAGGCTTTTAGTCACCATATATAATCGAGTCTGGATATATTATATACTTGATTGGTTGCTTAATTCAAGCAATACTCAGATTACACACAGATTTGACCCAGATCATTTCTCGCATGAAAGTCTCATCTGGATATTTCTCACCCTACAGGAACAAAACTTAAATTCAAATTACATGTATTCATATTTTGAGTTATAAGTATGTAATAATACAAATGAGGGGTAAGCGGTACAATCTGTAAGAGTGTACTCTGACTATACAAGGTCAGTTTGAATTCAACAAGTATTTGACGGCTGAATTAAACAAGTATTCAAACTACTGGGGGATACCAGAGGATTTTTTTTTCTGAAAAAACCCCCACCTGAAATGAGCCTAGCACCGAGAGAGAGAGAGAGAGAGAGAGATGGGAGAAAGAGTGAGAGAAAGAGAGAGATTGAGATAGATAGAAAGAAAGAAAGAGAGGTGAGCAAGAAACAGTATTTTAACGAGGAAAAATAGATAGGGAAATAAAAGAGAAGATGGCTTAGCCTTAGCCGCCACTAGTGGTTGAGACTTAAAAACAGTTTGGCGATTTTCAGTTTCAGCCACGAGGGGTAATGAGATCAATGTATATTTCCTGGAAAAGGTTTCAGATTTCACAAATACCCAATCATGAATGCCTACCTAGAAACAATCTGAGAAGACAGCATCGTAACTTGTTTTTGTTATTTGCCTTTAAAGTAGTGTCCATCTGGAAAAAGCTAGTCTTTATAAATTTTTTGGTGGGGTTGTGGAAAAAAAGTAATGGCTAGCGAGTCTCAATTATACATACTGTACCAAGTTATTGATATGACATTTGACAGTGCATCTTTATTTTCTTTTTACTTTTCAGTGATGAGGTCCCATCAAATCTTCAACATTTTCTTAAATAGGCCTGCTGGATTAGATAGCAAGTACTAAATTAGTGAGAAATTTTGGCTTGCAACCTGTCAAAAAGAGTTGGATGTCACAGGTTTCACACTACAAAGTAAGGACATTTAAGACAATGCATTTTTTGAGTTACCAGAAAGACACTCAAGCTTCTTTTGACTTAATATAGAAATAAATAGGATCAAATCAATTTTTAAAAGGTGTTTTCTCAAATTAAAGCATCCGACATCAGACTCATTTGGACCTGTCAAACTATAAATAAAAGAAAAAAAACCCCATGAAATATGAATTAAAAAAAAAACGCCTTATTTTAAATGACTAAACTTTAGATGATTTAAAACTGAGAGGAGACCCGCAAATTGATGTAAATTGTTTTATTTGATATTATCAGAACAAAAAAATATTTGTATGCAATAAAAGAAAAGAAAGCAAGAACTAGAAAAGTCCTCATCCAATAACACAATCCTAAGAACCAAAATTCACTTTTTAACAGTTTCCAAGATGTATGTTGAAGATTTGAATACATATGAAATTGAATTTATGGTAGTGGGACCACTAAAACACCAAGAAGATTCTTTTACCATGAAACAAAAAACAAACATAACATTATACATGCTGAAGAAGTGAAAGGCATTTGCATTCAGTTTAAATGTATTTAACATTGAGAAGACACGACCTATCAGATATAAATCATCAGCTTGGCATGATAAAATAACTAGCCTTTGTAACACTGTCTACAAAGAAAAGTCTGGAATTATGGGCACCAGTAAGCTGTCTAGTACTCCTGTTATCTTAGACAAAAAAATGACACTAAATTGGAAATACAAGTTTCAGACAACACAATCAATTTCTGTTTTCCATAACCTCCCTTACCTCTTGTTACACATTCATGATGGACTTCTAGAATTTGCCCGATTGTAAGATGACTAAGTCTTCATTGAACAAACATAAACTTTCATGTAGTAAGTCACACCAAGCTGTTTGCCTTCAGTATATCTACCAACATATCTACTTATTACCTGGTATACAAGCAGGCTATGCTAAGTACCTGTATCAAGCACATCTCAGAACTCTTCCAAGAAAAAAAAAACACTGAGAAAGCATAACATCCCTCATTTTCCTAAAATCCTCACTCATTTTAGGTGGTTTTGAGTCAATATGATTTCCCAGTACTACATATCAATGCCTTAATTTTGCCATGACTTTTGAGTGTCTTTGCTATTGTGAAAAGGAATAAAACCAAACAAGCCTGATCCAAAACACTAAAGCATTTCACATGTTCACCAAATCTTTGCATAACTCAAAACAGGTCAGAATGAGTCACACATTTTATGAACAAACTTGATGATAACAACAAGAACAAAACAAATAGGAAAAAAACAGTTCGGAAAAAAACTGGTTAAATACATTTCCCTGCATCTTTTTAGATGAGGCCCTCCATCTCTTTCATGAACTGGTCGTAAGCGTCGTCCTTAGTCCTAGTCTGGGCCGCAGGAGCCGGCTGCGGAAGGGCCTGGGCACCAATCATCTTAGGCTCTTCCTCTTTGCCTGGTAATGAAATACCAACAGTCGAAATTATCAACTCATTTGGAAACATATTTAGAACAAGTAAATAAAAAAAAAACTACAGTAAAAAATTGTATGCTACTATTCATTGCTCCCCCTCTTGGGCTGGTCATAACATCATTAACATTAATTTTGTCGAATCATTTAGAAAACATATTTAAAACAAGTACAGTGTAATACGATTATATCGATACACCTTAGGACATTGATATAATGTCAATAAATTTAAAAAACAACTAGGAAAAATAAGGGGAGGTCCAAAACGCTGATAAATTAATGACAGCTTATTAATGCCCTTGTTTTGTTTTTCACAGGAAACAACCTTTTGAAACAATTTATTTTATAGCGTTTTTAGTAACTAGTTTCTTTAAATTAATGAAATAATTTTTTTTCTCTCTTTTTTGAATGCCTTATCTTATAAACTCAGCAGTAAGCACATCAATAAAGCAAAAAAGGTCAGGGGAAAAAGTCAATATAAGGGGAATAGTTTGGTAAGATTACAGAGGAAAAACTCTCATAAACTGGCTGTAGGTATAAGTGGACTAGACTGTAGACAAAAAAAACCCCCAAAAGACAACTACAATTAAAAATGTTTGAGAGCACAAGAGCAAAAGTGGCAGAAAGCGGGGCTCTTTCTGTCCTTAGGTGATGAAGAGAGAACAAAACAACAAAAGAGTTAGCTATTGATAATTCCTAATTCCCCCCTCCTCCAAAATCATGCCTAGAAATACCTTTCATTGACAGCCAAAGCAACTCCCTTCACTATTTATTCTTTGTCTGTGTAATATTTTAAGTACCAGAATTATTACAGAATTTTAACAAACTTGCAAGAATGTCACTTTGTTACTATCTTACAATAAAAACCCTGAAAGAGAAGCAAACATA
Source organism: Elysia marginata (assembly GCA_019649035.1). Classification (NCBI taxonomy): domain Eukaryota; kingdom Metazoa; phylum Mollusca; class Gastropoda; family Plakobranchidae; genus Elysia; species Elysia marginata. The sequence goes on along the minus strand of BMAT01012198.1, from coordinate 54,598 downwards.
AAGAACATTCTCCAGCTTTCAAGCTAAAAGTAAAAGGAGATGAAATTGTCCCATATGTGATCCAAAAGGCTTTTAATACCATGTCTATGTATTTATCTCTGTTAGCGACTTCTATTCAGTACAGCGCCTACAAGAGAGCTGGCCTCACCTGTGACTCGCAGCCGGCCCTTCTGGTCGCGGGCCTCCCTCTTCACCTTGAGTGCAGTGGGCATGAAGCGCGTCACGTCTCCCATCTTGCTCTTGATCTGAGGCTTGGCCTGGATGGTCACTCTGGACTGACCTGCCGACCCGCCGGCCGGACCTGCACCCTCCTCCCTGGATCTCATGATGCTGGGTGGGGCACTCAGGATGTTGGTGCTGCCACCTGCTGCCGAGGCTGGTGCTTGAAGGGGTGGAGGAATGCCGGGGGGCAGGAGGTTTGACGGGCCTCCAGGGAGTCGAATCATGCGCGGTGGAGGGATACCTATGATATCACCCAACATAAGAAAATTAAAGGCATGTAAAGTTGATTTCATATAATTCAACTTTGAATGATCAAAATGGGACTTCTTGCATTATTCAAATCCAGGTAGACAAATCATGCCTGATGGATAAGTAGTTAGCATCAAGGAACATAACAAATTAAAAATATGTACAGTCAAGTCCATGTAATTCGAACCCATATAATTCAAATTTTGCAAAACTTAAACTAAATTAAATGAACTCTTTTTTTTTTTCTGGTGATTCAATTTTTCGATAATTTGAAGTTAAATTTTTGTTCCAGTGGGTTTGAAATATCCAAACTGGCCTGTAGTTTGAAAGCCTTGACTCAAGAAGTTTTACTTATAAAGTTTTAATAAACTAAAAAGATCAGATGAGATTCAAATCCCGTATCTAAATCATCACAAATGCAATATAGAATTTAAAAAGGTTTATAAACTAGACAACTAGTTAGTAATCTAATTAAATCTTTTGCAACATAAATGGTATCTGTATTTTCTTAAGTTTTTGAGAAAATCAAGAGAAAAAACTTACTTTTTCCACCATGTCTTTGTAAAAAAAACTACAATAATATGATATACAGAAGCCTTTTTACCAGTTTTGACTGAAAATGCAGTATATCAAGTTTATTTTGATATTCAGAATCATGTTGAGTTCTTTCTCTGATTTCAACAAAAATGAAAGTTTGGAAAACTGCTCTTCAAATCCTTGTTTTTTCCTTTGTTTTCCTGAGAATAAGTCTCATTGATTCCCCCCAACAACTCAAACCATAATCAAAACAGTAAAAGATATTTTTACAACTGCCTTAGAGATCCTTTTTTGAAACTTTTAAAAAATGCAGGCAGCTATACATGAAGAATTTCATGATGTTATGCATTACATCCATTTTTTTCCTTCTTAAATCGAGGTTTTCTGTGAAAACAACTTATTTTCATATTGTCTTTCATCAAAACATATCATTTTTACAAATGATCAAATTGTAAGAGCCACAGCCCCTGAGATAGAAATACTAAGATTTAGGAAAAAAAAAAATTTTCCCAGCTTTCTGAAATTGACTTGTAGTGTTTTTGCCTTGAAACCTTGATATCTCTAGTAAATGTAAAAAATGTGCAAGTAAACTCATACTGTGAAAGCGCTTCACAAATAACTGTGAGACACTAAGCGTTGAGAGCTAAGCAGCTGCCAGCACTCACCAACAGGAGTGGGGATTCTTATGCCTGGAGCTCTCAAGTTTGGAGGGAGCCCAGGAGGTGGGCCAGGGGGCATGCCCTGGGGTCGGCCTGGTGGGGGGCCGGGAGGCATCAGACGGATCGGAGCTCCTCGCAGCGGTGGTGGCCTCATGAACATGGGAGGGGCTCCCGGTGGGGGACCTGAGAGAGGTAGAGAAAATTTATGTTCCGGTTCATGGTTAGTGGCAAGGGAAGATTTCATTTGAAAGGGCTGTATAAACACATTCCAGTCATAATAATTCACCCTTGGAAACAATACTTGAGCGCATTTAGGTAACCAATTTATTTATCTTTGCAATGTATACACTAATAGTTAAAGGTTAATTTCTGTTTCCATGATTTTTGTCTGAATGTATATTACTGCTGAGCATGTAAGACATACAAATTTGGAAACAACTAATCCATATTAGTTGTTGAAATTTGAAAGCTTTTGTATTTCAATGTACCCTGGTGTAGGCCTAATTGCAGTTTTTTTTTGTATTTCTAGTTTGAAAATTCACATCTTCAAAAACAAACAAAGAAGAAAAAATTGAAAGATTACCTGGTACTGTAACAAAACACTTAACTCTCTCTAATAATATATAGTCAGAATCTAAATTTCCAATATTTGATAGTTCAAATTTTTTTCTTGAGGGGCTTTCAAATATCGGGACAGGAGTTTTATCTTAACCGAACACAATCTAGAATCCTGCACTGACCTGGTGGAAGGCCCGTCATGCCTGCAATGTTAGGAGGCAAACCAGGTGGAGGGCCTGGTGGATTTAGCCTAGGTGTCGCGTTATCCGCTCCGTCATCCGCCTCCCCTCCTCCCGGCCCACCAAGGTGTCGAGTCTCTGCCTCTGCTTCAGCCTCCTCTATAAGCCGAGCTGCTGCAAGCGCCGCGGCCTCTTCCTCGGTCAGGCGATCGACAGGATCCTCTAAGCCAGGAGGCCGGTCGTCAAGCTGAGATATTTCTTCGCGTCGGCGGGCAATCTCTCGATCTTTGGAGTAGATTCGCCTATCTTCTTCCTACAACAGGAAATGCAAGTTAAAAATATCTTAAAAAATAGAAAACAGTCCTTGGATCATTTACTGGTAAGACCGACTACCTCAGAACTAAGATAGAAAGAAATGATTGATAATCTAAGATTCTCAACACATTTGTAGCTTGGTTTGCTTCTTAGAGCACTGCTCTGAAACTAAGCCTGCCACCTTTGATTTGGTGTGCAATCAGACTGTTACAAAAATAACAACCTTTACCGATAAAGTGTAATCGTGTTAAGATAAACCCCTCTGGGCCTGACTAAAAAGTTTATTTTATCCAAATTTGATATAAAGCAGTAACACTATAAAGAAAAAAGATGAAAAGGACCAAAACTCTAGTTTATCTTAACCCAAAGTTCAACTTAAGCATGGTTTATGTTAAGCGGGCTCCACTGTACTTCCTTACTGTAAGATTATTGTCCTACCTACCAGACCTATATAAATAAAAAAATCAACAAAGAATCTATGTAAAAAAATAAAAATGCAAATAAAACTAAATGGGATAGATATAATATGAAAGATAGTGGACAAAGTTTCAGCAGTGCGACTGAAATTTTCTGGAATTGAATGAAAATCCTGGCACTAAGTTCTAGCGTAAATAAAAATACTCAAAATATTTTATTTAGGGCACTGAATTGTCATTGTTCACGGCATCAATCCTGTTGAAATTTGTGTGTTCAGTCAGTATTACAGGCTTTAAAAAAAAAACAACAGAATTTTAAAATTGCATCCCTGAAGTTTGCAAGTAAGTTCATTGGCAGGTACATATGTATTAAATAAGCTACTGCGAAACAACTAATTATGTCACTAATATCCGGCAAGATTAAATAACAAAAATAAACAGGACACATCCAGGTTAAGCTACGACAACAGACCTGCCAACCTGTA
>BMAT01012198.1:0-21227 GCA_019649035.1 Elysia marginata | reverse complement strand
AGTTGTAGCCATTTCTATAGAATTAACTTTTATGTCTGGAGGGTTTTCAACATTTGGAAGCTCAATAAGTACATTGTTCAACACACCAGTGGCCTGCAATGTAAAAATTGCGACATCCAACCTGTTTGAACTAGTTGCGAGACAAACTAAGATTTAAAGAATCTCTGAAAATATTCAGTAAGCAGAAAGTGCTAGGTTGGTTCGTTGCTTTGAACGAAACGATTGATTAGCTGTACAGCGGATTATAACGTTACCGCGGTTTGAGGTTGGGTAATGTTTTCACCATGGGCGCCTTATCTTGGTTCCTCAACAGTTGCATGGCTCAAGAATAGGATAGGTCCCTCCCATCAGGATGATTCTGATTATACACAGGTTTTAAAATTACAGACTGCGGTAAAATTTTTATTAATTACTGTTCTATAGCCGATGTGAAGAGACGCAGCTTACTTGTTCCTATATTACGAAACAAAAGAAATCACGAGTTCAATAACTGCATGCAATTTGTAGTTCTTGCAAGCCCAACATCAATGCATAAATCATAATACTAACGACCTGTAACGAGTAAGCTGCGACCCACGACTCATCTGGTCGCGAGACAAATATTTTATAATTCTACGAAATCTTCATCATCTAAATTCAGGGAAATGGTAAACGCTGAAAGCTTTGTTGGACTCTCCGTATACTGAAGTCGTTTATCGTGAGTTTTGGTTAATTTGTTTTACACCTTTTTGTCCTCTTTCGTTTCAGGGACACATGGCCAGTTCAACTTTCCCAATGTTCCCAACGTTGGCAACATATTCCCCAGCAAACCAAGTGCACCAATGGGGACTGTTTACAAAACACCCACCCTTCCCAACCACCAGGTGTTATACCCCACTAACAACCCATGGAACATCTACCCAACCAACGTGCCTGGTGTGTACCCCACAGGTTTCCCCAAGGTCAACCCTACAAAACTCCCAGGTATGCTGGCCTCTCATTTAGCCGGGATAAACTTTCCCAATCTTCCAGGTATACAACCCTCCCAATTTCCCGGATTCAACCCTTCAAAACTCCCAGGTATGCTGGCCTCTCATTTACCCGGGATGAACTTTCCCAATCTTCCAGGTATACAACCCTCCCAATTTCCTGGATTCAACCCTTCAAAACTCCCAGGTATAATGCCCTCTAAATTTCCTGGATTCAATCCTTCCAACCTTCCGGGAATAATGCCCTCTAAATTTCCTGGATACAACCCAACCAACCTCCCAGGCATGGTGCCCTCTAAATTTCCTGGATACAACCCAACCAACCTCCCAGGCATGATGCCCTCCCAATTCCCAGGGTTCTACCCTTCCAACCTCCCAGGAATGATGCCCTCTAAATTTCCTGGATACAACCCAACGAACCTCCCAGGCATGATGCCCTCAAGAGTTCTCGGTGGGCACAGCGCATGGCAGAACATTAATCCTACTGGGGCTTTCCCATCCCTGGGCACCGCCGGCTTCCACGGGCATATTCCAGGGAGAACAATGCCCACCATCACAGACATCAGTACGATACCGGTGTTCCAGGAGGCGAGGAATATGCCGCCCGTGTCCTGTGTGAACAGCCTGGCCTACGGCGGCTCCTCGCCCGATCTCCTCGACACCCAGGCCAAGCTGATCAACTACAGGAGGAACCTCAGTGGCGACAAGCTGGCGCTCTTCCAGACGCTGACCGGCTCGCCAGGTGAGTCCAGCGATATGCTGGTCAGCTTGAACGTTTACAGTCGTGGTCCATCATTTGATATTGAGTAGGCTGTATGCTTGTTTGTTTCGACTCCCTTTTTTAATCAGGGAGTATTTAGGTAGCCAAGTCTCTACATATGTCTGATTTCCAGCTGAAACTTTTGAGCAAATATTTCATGTCATTACAGTTCCAGCTCTCTTGAACTAGGTTGCTCTATATCTATATTGTTTTAAGCCTTCCAAATGCCATTATTTCCGTTTTATGAATTTGTGAGTTGGAACAAACAAGCGCTAAAGATCGTAAGGTGTCAACAGTGAGACATTGCCATAAGAAAGGAAGAGACTCGTAGGGACGTACATCAAAGGACAAAGCGGTAGGCTGCATTCACGAGAAATTATTTTGAAGGCTATAATAAAAAAAAATAAAAGAAAATCTGTTTGCCAAGATACTTACACGCCATCCAGTGTGTTTAGGTGTGCTTAATGTGTCTAGTATTTCCCTACCTACCTACCTGCATGGCAATCTCTCTACATGTTTTGCTGAGGTCGACGGTTACATCCTAAAAGTCTACAATTTTCTTGTTAGTTTCAATAGTAACTACTGGTCCATGGTCTTTAAATACTTTGCTGAGCTTTTGTTTAGTTTTTATTTATGTGTGTTGGCGTGTTGTTGCTTGTTACAAGTTCATCCTCTGTATAGAGCTGTTTAGGTTGGGTTAGGTTGTTTGAATTTTAACGTCTCTTTTCAACTACAAGGTTATAACAGAGACGGCGCTTGGGACATTTGAAAGCGTGCTGCCACACTGAGATGTAAGGAACGCTTGCATACACCACACCCAGTCACATTATCCTGACACCGGGCCGACCAGACTTAGCACTAAATCCATAATGCCAGACACTAGGCGGATCAGCTGCTAATACTAATTTTAAAGTCCTTGGTTTGACTCGGCCGGGGATCGAACTGCGCACCTGCCGATGACTGAGCGATTGCCTTACCGCTAGACCACACAGCCGGTCTCTGTATAGAACACAGCGCCAATGTCGAGCTTGTTTAACTATGACAGTAGCATAACAGCCCAACCACTTCGCACGTCTCTACCCTGTCGTAGCTGGACGTAGCTCTATCTGACTCTGACCTCACAGTGGGCAGCTACGCGGGGGCAGAGATCTGCGAAATGATTAGATACAATACAATAGCTCTCTTTCTACCTTTTCAAGACCACTTACTCTGTCTTAAAATATCTTTCTATCTCTTAATCTGTCTTTATTCTTACTAATCTGCTAACGATAGCTCATTTTGAAATAGCGAGTTAGACAAGACAAGGTAAATAACTCTTTAAACAAAACCCGTCTTTTCACTATCCAACATTTTTTACTCTTCCCCAGACTACGATCTGTCCATCTTCACGGAGGATATTCTGGACGAGGCTCTGGAGCATCTTCTCCAAATGTACCCCACGGAGAGGGATATCTTCTTTGACCCCAGAGCTTTCCTGGCTGATCCAACCAACTTTCTGGACATAGACTACATAGAGCATGTGTTTGCAGGCTGGATCCCGAAGATTAGACTGCTACAGACTGTAAGATTTCCCGCCTGGGTCTAAATTGATAATATTTTTCTTTTTGTTGCGCAATACTATGTATGCCTAGTACCGTTACAAATCATGCAATTTCATGTCTCGCAACCTCTAGAAATGAGTATGATGTCGCAACTTTGACGTTATGAGGTAAAAATAATTTGAGCAATGTTTTGTTCTGTGCTTCGAAACAGAAGAAATTCAAAAGAATTATTAACGCCTTGCGTGTAAAGATAGGAGTTCTTTTGATTTAAGTTAAAGAGAAAAAGAGGAAAAAGTAGACTTTATATGGAACTTCCAAGAGCCGATACTGCTGAGCTGGTTGGGAGGTACGGTATATGATATTATTATCTTGTTGGACATTACAGTGCCTGGTTCTCTTACAGACTACAGTTGATTGTTCTGCCAAGCAGAAGGAAATAAAGCAACAAGAATGTAGATAAGATGAAAACGTATCTCTAATCGCTTCATTAGTAAGGAATGATGAACTTTATCAGTATACACCAAATCTTGTGACTTGCACTTTTTTTCCAATGTATTTAACATCGATGAAGCCAGTCATCGTTAGTCGCAGCCTGACCTCTGCTAGCCCTCAGATACTCAACCACCCCCTGTGGACGGACCCTGAGGGGTAGGTTGAGTATCTGAGGTCTAGCAACCGCCTCCCTAGCGACTAGGGCTTAGCCGACAACCTGACCTCTGACCTGTCTATTCGCAGAGAGATGTGATGTGTGACATCCAGGCGTTGGTACCTTACGAGCTGCAGGGGGAGCTATGTGATCATCTCCTGGACGAGTCGGTCACCGCTATAGAGACCACACTGATGAACGAGCGATGCGCCGACTGTACCGCGCTCCTTGTGCTCGAGAGATGGGATGGGAACGTGAGCCTCTCTTCTCCTCCTTTAACTCTTTCTTCTCCATGGTATATAATACTTAGATAAAAAGATACTTTTGGCTGTTTTTTTTCCACGAGATATTCTTGCTATCTGTTCAAACCAAAACACGACCGTTTACCTTGCACTATTTCCTAACTACTACAAGTGTCCAAAGCCGCGGCAATCCTTGTCGTTTCATTGCAAACTTTCCAAGATTTATAAACCTCCAAGGCTTAAATCTTCAAGTTCAAGCACAAGAAGGATTGTGTTTCTTAATTTTATGTTTTTATATTTTAAAACGCAACTTCGTTGCGGTTTATACTTTCAATGCCATCTGTTGTTTTCAGAATTTCTTTCAAAATTACAATAGCAATAACTCCTCTCCCACCTTCTTCTGCTTGTTTAAGAATAAAATACACACCCCTTCTCGGGCATCACTTTTCCTTTCCCTATATTTTGACCTACACGGAAATGTTGAACTCAGATAACCAATTTATTTGACAATTACAGCACACTGGCAAAGTGGAGGGGATCAAGGGGCGAGCACTGTATGCCAAGCTGCGCCAGGTATGGCCCGACTGGGATATCTATATGCTGAGGTTCACTCCGAAAGCCGTCCAGCCCAGTGATATAGACAGGATCGATCCGAGCAACTTCGGAGACAGGTAAATTTGTGTAGTTAGCTTCTAGAACCTCATTTTATTGGATTTGTTCTTTGTTCATGTAATAATGTTAAGGCGTTGTATAAAGCTGAGCAGTGAAATAATGGCTATTTGTCTTAAAATTTCGCCTTATTTAATGAGTATACTTTTTGGGCGGCAATTCATAACCAGGATTGTGGAAATTTAATATAATTCTATATAAAAAGGCTATTTTCTTTACTTTCCCAGCATGCAACTTATGGTGCTGATGGAGGAATATGTCCAGCAGCGCTTGTCGTCTGCCGTGAAGACCCGCATCGCCCTCAAACTGGAGGAAGCATACGGTCCGTTCCCGACCTGGTCGCCCATGCTGCACTACGTGGTGGGCCACTACATCATGTTCCTGCCGGCTACGGAGCTCGAAGACAAGCTGGAGCCCGCCATGGTAAACAGTTGGCATGACTTGCAGCCAACTCTATTTCTCTCTCTCACTCTATGAGTACCTACTCTATAAAATCTCTCTATACTTACTAGATCGAGACAGAGTATTTGAAGAACTCACTTGCAAAGCCTGCTAAGTCATTCTAGTCATCTATCTTTTTTCCACACTTTCTTGAATTCAAACGAATCTGGCTCAAAACTTGCAGCAAGAAAATGCTCCAACTGCTAAAGGTAATACATAACAAATTACGACACCATATTCAATTATTTTTGGCGATAAAATTACATGATTAGCGACTTATGCGTTGAACGTCCTTCAGCTGCTATATATCTGTAACTGCTCAATTGGAACTCTCGGCGTTTCTATCTAGACGTTTTCTGGACGCTAGGATTGTAGCAGAAGCTTGTTATGCCAATATCATCACGTTTAGTATGAACGCTGTTTGTTTTAGCTTAATCCGCACTTGACTTTCGTTTCTTCTATCTGCAAACAAAATGTATTCCTCCTTCTGCCTGCTGATCTCCCTTGGAAATTTCGCTTGTCAGACATTGTTTAGGAAAAAGTTTCCTATTTTTTCATAATCGTCCTGCATGAGTTACTGGAATCCCAAGTCAGTCTTTTATGTCTTGCATGCTCCATCTCCGAGTTAGCCTTCCTCTATACCCAACACAGTCTATCCTCGCCTCAAGAATATGATTCTCCAATGTTTCATGACGCTTTATATGTCCACGTAATGACGTTTCATTTATTCGACTCTTAGTTTGCAATAAAAAGATGTAAATTTGTGCCAAAACATTTTTTACTTGATTTTTCATTATCCAGAACATTCTATTGAGATAAAATCATCTGCATGTAGATGACCTTTGTTCTTGTTTTTGCATCCACAGTTCGTCGACATCGACATAATGCCCGAGGATATCCAATCAAAGGACAGAAAACGTCAGAGTTTCTATTCCCTCCTGGCCTGGAAGACAGCAGACTGGCTATCGGACCCTCGCAACGTTCCCATAGAGTTCGCTACAGCTTCACTTGACGTGAAGACAAAGTACGTGACTGGTCTTTTATACTAGTTGAACTGAATGCAGAATTTGCTTCTCCCTATGGGCTGTTCCATGAACTTTACAAAATTCTTCAAGAGTAGTTTCCCTTGGGCGATGGTGAGTTTTCAGGCTTAGATTTAGCACTGGGGTCATTTCAATAAACTACCTCGCCAACAGAAGATTTCGCTGGTAAGTTCACCATTTAAATTTTACACGCAAAAGAGGTTACTCCTGAAACAGTCTCAATAGTTACCATAAAAGGGACATTGAAGTATATGCCTTCATATCCATTTTATGGCTCCGTCATTAAAAGACAGATAGGGAGAAAGAGAGAGAAAAAAGGGAAAGAGAGAGAGAGAGAAAGAGAGAGAAAAAGAAAGAGCGAGCGAGAGAGAGAAATACAGAGAGATAGAGAGAGAGAGGAAGAGAGAGACAAAGAGAGAGAGATGAAAAAGAGAAAGAGAAAAAGAGAACATGTTTTCAAATTTTAAATTTTAGGTTTATCTGTATTCTAATCCAAAACCCACACAGTTCAGCAAATATTTGCCGGTACCAATTATACGTAACATCAAACTAAGATCCTGCTTTATATTTTAGAGGTGCTGGTGAGGAGGGGGGGGGGAAATCTGTTTCATTAGTTTGTCGGGAACTGATGAGGTTAATATCATCTAACTATAAGTATTATGAATAGGCTTGATAACATAAAACTGGCCTTTACCAGCCTATCAATAGATACCGAGAATCGAGATTAAAGAGATCTCAAAAGGGTTATGTCATTCGGTCATTTCAAAGCTGTTTTTAGGCGAGATTGTTGGTGTTTGTGCTTTTTAACTATTGATAGAGTGCTCAACCGGTGTTACAATTTGTAGGTATATAATGTAGATTTTTAGACTAAGGATGTTTTGGAGTCTTCAAAATCAATGTATCAAGAAGAATAGCTTTTATAAAGCCATCAATAGCTTCTCTCTTGGGTAGATTCAATAGGAGGCCAGCATAAGATGTAATTTACTTTCAAACAAACGATGACGATCGAGAGTATCTAGGTCCCTTGCATTCACCAAAATTATTCATCTTGAAATAGTTTTTCGAAAGTACAGGTTTATATGGATTTCTCTATTCTGTCACGATAAGCTCTAAATCAACCAGCGCTATTCTCTACCAACAGGTTTTTCTGCCTGGTGACCAAGTACGCTGCCCTGCCGCACCTGTATGGTACAGTGTTCGGCACTGACATCATCAACCACGGCATGGCTGAGTGTCGACACTACCACATCGATTACTCCCAGGTAGGATCTTCCCGTTTAAGTAAGCGAGTCACTTAGAGAGACTAAGCAACGACCTTTGCGATGAAACTCCTTTTTTAAAGAGCGTAGTGGCGACATGGTATAAGCTATTTTTCTCTAAGTGGCAAGGCGGTTGGTGCCGAAGCATCTATGAGTCGAAGGTTCGAATCATACTTAATGCAGACATTTCGGGCATTTCCACTAAAAAGCCTACTTCTCTCCTCTGCTAATTTCATACCTTTGCAATATTCCAATCACTTCCAGGTAGGGCCTGCTTGTCTCTCAACCAACCCAAATGAGTCGAGTGTCGTAACTTTCAAATAACAAGGCTCTGCTACTTTGGATTAATTATTTTCCTGAACTCAAAGTATAATATAAAATTAAATTCTCCCTACTGTATGGAAAGATATTAAAATCTTTGTTGCAGAAAAAGAAGGTAAAAAAGTTGAAAAAAAAAGGCTTTTTATCAAATGATAATTTCCGACCCTCGACTCTCTTTGGGGCTGATTTCGAGACTTTCGGTTATTCGAGACCGCAGCGTCTAGAATCTAGGACTAGGCTGGCTAAAACGTTGTTTGCACAATCTACCTGGTAACAATTAATGAACATTGAATCAGGTTATGATATCGTGCGTGACAACTTTTCTTTGGTTGGTTGTTTGAATTTTAACGTCCCAGTCAACTTCGAGGTTATATCAGAGACGGCGCTGTGGACAATTGAAAGCGTGCTACCACACTGTGATGTAAGGAGCGCTTGTGTACACCACACCCAGTCACATTATCCTCACACGGGGCCGACTAGACTTAACACTAAATCCATAATGCTAGACACTAGGCGGGTCAGCTGCTAATACCAATTTTAAAGTCCTTGGTTTGACTCGGCCACGGATCGAACCACGCAACTCTCGATCTCTGAGAGAGTGTCATACCGCTAGGCGGAAGAGCCGGTACAACGTTTCTTTGACAGGTCTAATGATTTCTTTGGCTTTTCATATATTCTACACATGAAAACAGACATTTGGTGTGCAATTGTTTACTAGGAAGCTAAACCATTCATCCTTCGGGATTTATTCAATCGCTCGTGCAAAGTTATTCTGTTTCATTTCTAATAGTTTCTTTATAATTATTTTCTTTTAAGTAATTGACAATAACTATACGGTCGAAGAATATGAAGTATTATAAAAACACTGCAGAATGATCAGTTTAATCTACGTAAGTATGAACACTGTAAATTTTTAAATGTATAATTTATGAGTTATGTAACTTTTTTAACATAATGTATAAATATAAGGACACGTTTCGAAAAGAAAGTCCCACCGGGATAAATAAAGGAATCTTACCTTATCTTATTCCCAATCACCAAACAGACGTTTTGATCTCACAGATCCATTTCACACAAAGTAGGCTGATCTTGCGAACTAATAATTGACCTTTTGACCGTTACTTGCCCAGATGGACTTCTTGGTAGATGCTGCGACCTCCGATCCCGGGTTTGTGTGGACAGCCAACGCTATGGTCGACCTTGACCCACTTATGCCGGCAGTTCCAGCCTCCATATTGAAGAACATCAGCGCCATGGAACTGAAGGCCTACTGGGAAGAGAAAGATGCCGAATTTCCAGTATCCTCTGTAAGAATCTTTGATATCGACTTTTCTTATGATCGATAAATACAAACCAAAATCAATGTATTCGCCTACAAGATAGATAACTTATGACCCAGTCAGTGACTAAAAGTCTATAAAGTCAAGTATATAAGAAACTTATCTACAATTTTGATTACTTTTGACCTTCTAACAATAAATTAAGGTTCACTACTGACCCACTTTGTAGAAAGAAGACATTTCTTCGTTTTGCTTAGATGTACTTCACCGGGTCAAAATTGACGTTTTCGGTTTGTAAAAAATATCCAAATTGGTGTACTCACCATCATACACAGGTTTTGCACTCACAAACACAACATTAGAAGGGCACTTATCCTTGTTGTTACTTTAAGAGCGCTTTAAGTTTGAAGAAATATGAAGCAACAGTTTTAGAGATATCAGCAAAAAACTGTGCAGTTTTTGGGAGAAAGAGTTTAAAAGGTCATTTCATTGGATAATACAGAAAGCAGTCCACTTTGTGAGGAATAATTATTAACAGTCTTAGGAAAAGTATTAATACGCATTTTTTGAAAGTAGTTCCAATTTTGAAAAGCTGTTTCTCGGAAAATGTTTTGATATGTCAAAAAATAATGCTGTAGCTGTGCCCTCGAAAACATGTTGAAGGTCACAAAGGCCCAATTGAATATGGTACATAAGTAAAATAATTATTGTGAAAAAGGAAGAGGTGTAAGGTGGGGGTATTCACAAATCGCATAGAATTGTTTCAAAAAAGACATTCAGAGCGCCTTAAATTCACTTGAGTAAAATCAATATAACTGGAATACACGAGAATTCTGCAAGGGAAGAAATCCGATTCAATCGAAACAGTGTAATCGTCCTTGGGGTTTCGATTTAAAAGAGAAATCGAGCTAAGAGGAAGAGCCTTACCCTGCTATTGTAATAGTATCATTGTATGCAACAATGTTATGTCTAACAACCAATGTTATTGCATGCAACAATATTAGGTCAAAACCAATCGAAAAGAATGGAATGTCACAAATTTCAAACGCCTTTTAAGGGTAGCTTTATTCTTATCTTCTCGAAACATTAAATAGACAAGTTCTTTTATCTTTTCACAAAATTTTAATAACTTCATTGAACTTTAAACATTTGGAATGTCAGAAAACTGCACTGACTAAAATCGCAAAGCTTTTAAATCAATGTAAAAAATTGCGACATCCGAATGATTTTCCCTGGTGTGTGGACGTACTCTCAATGAAAGTACTTGCTAATGTTATTTTATGACACAATATTGCTTGTTTTATTTTTTCCCTTGTGCAGGCACGCGCTGTGTGGGAACAGATCAAGCACACAGTAGATGTAAGTGTACTTGAATTTCTTTCGGTTTTACATAAAGCAAACGCCTCTTTTGTTTCACGGCTTGCAATGATAACCACTGATGTCTCTTCAACAATTTATTAAAAATAATAACATTTACTATTGTAAATGCATCATATCTGTGTTTGCTACTGGTGAATCCAATCGAACTGTTTGAAAGTTCTAATTTAGTTATGAAATACCTATATCCCTACAAATTGTGTAACTGCGATATTTATTCTTCTGTTCAACTCTTCTTTGTACAAAAACAACAACAACAACAACAACAACTACTCCTCCTCCTCCTCCTCCTACTACTACTACTACTACTACTACTACTACTACTACTACTACTACTAATAATAATAATAATAATTACATGTATATTATTTCCACAACAACTACCACTACTACTACTACCACTACTACTATTACTACTTCTACTATTACTACTACTATTACTACTACTACTACTACTACTACTACTACTACTACTACTACTAATACTGCTACTACTACTAATTACATGTATATTATTTCCACAACAATAATATTTCTACTACCCCTGTTAGACAGTCAACACCGTTTGATTAATAATGACTTTCTAAATTTTTCTCCAGTTGTCCTCCATGGATTGTCACGACATGATGACGGCCAGGGAGGGACTGCTAGTTTTCTCGCCTGACGAACTCAGGAGGATCCCCCTGCATGTGTTTACTGACTGCGCTTCTATCTTCACACACTATTTGGACGAGAGATGTGAACATAATCCTAAAGGCTGCGAACAAATCTGGCGACTGGTAGGAAGTTGACACAAGTTGAAAAACTTACAAACATTTTTTCCAGTATCTTTGCCATATCAATATAATCATCCAATGGCCAATTTCTGTCTTTCATCGTATGTCTCTTTTCCATTGATTATTTTCTTCAAATTGAAAAATTTTTACACTGTCACTGTCTTTCTTTTTATCTTGCCGTATTTTTTTTGTTTTGTTCCCTTTTATTTTTTTTTGAATCTTGCCAGTATCCTTGTAGGTCTTAAACATGTTAGCTCATATCTACACAGTTTTGATGATAAACCCTGCTAGTTTGAGAGCGACTTCAACAAAACTCTTCTTGCCTGTTTGTGTCTCAGATGAAATCTTCCGCCGCCATGGCTTCCATGAACCTGGCCACAGTGATGAAGAACATGACCCAGGAGTTCATCGCAGACTTCGTCCCTCCTGATGACATGGAGGACCTCATGACCAGGGACGACAGAGACCTCGAGGAAATTCTGCAGATCCCTCTTGACGACGTTCATGTAAGTAGTCTGACCACAGATAGTTAGTATACAGTGCAAATTAGACACATTTTTAATTTTTTATATTGTGACAAAGCAAGATAGAATATAAGGGTAAGAAAGGGGACAGTGGAGCATGTTATTGTATTGACATTGTAATGAAGTTATGATGATCAACGCTAATGGTAAAAGTGGACGTACCTAGAAAAGTAATGTTCATAATTGAAAAAAAACCGACAATAATTGAACGATTGTCTGAAGTAGTGATAAAAAATAGTAACAACATCAATGCATGCCACAGAAAAGGGACAATAGTGACAGTAACAGGAGGGGCAGTGATAAGGCACTAGTAAAAAGAAGGTAAAAAGATACACAGTTATTATTATTATAGTTTTTTTTTCTATTTTAGCTGGGTACTGATGTAGACAACCATGGCAACAACCATGAAACCCGACAGAGGAAACGCCATGGTGTTTGAGAACCACTTGTAGCTTTTCGTCGTCTAAGGATTAAAACCGAAGCATTTAACGTAATAAAATTAACAAGTCTATTTAACGCTTTTGGTGGCTGCTATGCTTTTCATACTCGGTAGGCCTCGGTGGTGTTCAGGAAGGTTGAGAGAGAAATGGGCAACTTCTCCCTGATGGACATGGAGCACCACAACGTCTCCGACAAGCGAGCCTACAAGAAACTGTTCAGGAAGGGAGCCACCACGGAGGAGCTGGAGAGAGAACTACCCAGGGGAGCCAAGCTCCTCAGCTCCATGGATGAGATGAAAGAGAACCTCGGCAAAGCCTCACAGAAGAAGGTTTCTATCTAGTTGGAAAGCCTGTCAAATGTCTCGCGACCCGTCCACACGAGTCGCATGTCGGAAAGTCTATTTTAAGATGGCGCTTTAGGAAATTCTATTTTTACTCTTTTCCTTTACATTCTGAATCAACAGAGTTACAAGCATTTTTCACAATTTTTTAATAATTCAATATAGTTTGTAAGTTCTGGAAGGGTGCTTTAAAGACTTGTAATGCAAAAATTCTCACACCCGTCTCCTTTTGGATGACAGCTAAACAAATACTCTTCAAACGTTTAACTGTTTCTTATACGAAACGCTTTGTGTGATCTAGATTCATGTGGCATTACCTGCTATTTAGACCTTACAGGCATACGTGCATCTTTTTAAATACTAATTCACATTGTAGGTATACTCTAGGTGTTGTGCCTTTTACCTTTATCATACAAACTTTCTGAGTGTATAATATAATTTCTGCTCTCTGTGTATCCCTCACCTATTCTCTCTTCCTCCTTACCTTCACGCGTCACGACGCCCTTACCAGATGAAAACCGTGTACACTAAAGTGAAAGAGTCTTTGAGGCTGGACGTTCGCAGGACGACGGAAGTTTGTGTGGATGACACAATGACAGAAGACATGGCTCCCTTCTTCACTCAAGCTAGGTAGGTCAACATCACTTGATGCAATATCTTTTCTTAATGACTGTTACCTAGGAAGGTCTACATCACTCGATACAATATCTTCTCATTGACTGTTACCAAGGTAGGCCTACATCGCTCGATAAAATATCTTGACTTCTTGACTGTTAAACAACCCAACTAGGCCTACATCACTCGATAAAACACCATTTCTGATTGACTGTTACTAAGGTAGGCCTATATCACTCGATAAAACATGTTGACTTCTTGACTGTTACCCAACTATGCCTACATCACTCGATAAAATATCTTTTCTGATTGACTGTTACCAAGGTAGGCCTACATCACTCGTTAAAACACCATTTCTGATTGACTGTTACCAAGGTAGGCGCACACCACTCGGTAAAACACCTTGACTTCTTGACTGTTACATAACCCAACTAGGCCTACATCATTCGGTAAAATACCATTATCTGATTGACTGTAACTAAGGTAGGCCCACATCACTCGATAAAACACCATTATGTGATTGACTGTTACTCAACTCAGGTAGGTCTACATCACTCCATAAAATACGATTAATGTCACTATCAGTCCTAAAGAGTCGGATGTTGTAATGTCTTCATTAGAAATGCTTTTATAATTTGAAAAAATGTATCTTTCTGAGCTTCGAAATCTCAAGGAGTGCATAAATTTATCACAATGTTTCAGAATGATAATTATTGTAACTGCTTTCGATATAAAATATAAAATGCAGGAATAATGAGCTGTTAAAAACATTTTCTTGATTTAGAATTTCCGACCGACATCCGACGCATATTGACTGGTTGCGAGATGTTTTAGTTCCAATAGGTGACGTTTGGTCAACTGTTAAATAAAAAGTCTAGTTTTGTCCTCGAGTTTAAACTTTCTCTCTCTGTCTGCCTGTCTGTCTGCCTGTCTGTCTCTCTTTCTCCCCCCCCCTCTCTCTCTGTCCTCAGCGAGGACGATCTGAACAAACTAGCGCCAGACTCCAGGGGGAAAATCCTCAAAGCTATCGGCTCTGACCAGGTGAAGAGTGAAGACGAGGAAGCCCAGCCCGGCGAGTATGTGGAGGGAATGACCAGGAAAAAACTCAACTCTTTCCTAAACGTTCAACTGAAGACAAAGGTAAGTTTAAAAAACCCAACCTGCCTTGATAACATTGTTGACGATTTGCTGCGTAGTGCATTGAAACTATGACGTTTCGAAAGTGTTGTACAAGAATTTTTCTACCCTTTCAAATATAAGACTTGGCACATTAAAACAATGCGTAGGCATGAAAGGACTTCTTTGCGTTCAAAAAGCTAAGGCAGACTATAATTTGGCATGAAAGATCTCTTTAAGCCCCTTAAAACACTTTATAAGTGTTCAAATATTTCAAGATTTGGCCGCGTGATAGTCTTTTGAAGAAGGTGAAGACCTATAAATTTTCAAAATCTCTATACAAAAGTACCAAATCGAGCTAATTTGCCCCGAAGCAAATGCACCACGGAAAGATCCATAAAGTCGAAACCGCAAGACAATGCATAAAGTTTTAATAAAGAGAAGAAAAATGTGCTGAATTGAGCTTACATTAAAAAAAAAAAATATAGTCACATAATCGTTGGAAAACCAACAAACAAAACTCCTTTATTACAATTGAAAACGACATTATTTTGACCATGCATCGCCAATCCCACCCCGCTCTTCACGGCAGGGTATGGACGTGAAGAGCAAACTCAGTGTCGATGACGTGTCCGAGGCTGGTCCCTACCTGTTCTGTGGCATGGACAAGGCTCAGGAGGAGAAACTCTCGGCGGACGTCGTGAAGGAATTCCTGCATGTGTTCGAAACCTGCGTGCAGCTGGAGCAGTCTGTGAGGCAATCTCTCGCCCAGAGAGCCATCCAGGCCGCCGGGTAAGGGATTGTGTCAGTGTCGTTTACCATGTTGTTGTCAGATCTGTTAGTAGTGTTGTTAGATCTGTTAGTACTGTTGTTGTCAGAACTGTTAGTACTGTTATTGTCAGAAGTGTTAGTACTGTTGTTGTCAGATCTGTTAGTACTGTTATTGTCAGAAGTGTTAGTACTGTTGTTGTCAGATCTGTTAGTACTGTTGTTGTCAGAACAGTTAGTACTGTCGTCAGAACTGTTAGTACTGTTGTTATATAGCTGGAACAGTCTGTAAGGCAATCTCTAGCCCAGAGATTCATCCAGGCCGCCGGGTGGGGGCTCTGTCAGTATCGTGTTCCATGTTGTTGTCATAACTGTTAGTACTGTTGTTGTTGTGCAGCTGGAGCAATCTGTGAAGGAATCTCGATGTAAGACTATAAATGTCTTTTTCCCTCACATCCCCAGTGGAGTGGACGGGCTGCTGGAGAAACCGTCGGTGGCCAAAGACCTGGGCACTATGCTGGCTTACGCTGACCTCACAGAACTGGACAATCTTGACCAGGCAGGCAACACAGTTTCTCCTCGCTTCAATCTCTTCTGTTTCTGTCACTGTCTATAACATCGGATTTCTTGTGTATCTCAACCAGTCTAAATGTGTCAAATGTCGCAGCTATTACATCTTTAGGCATTGGTACTAGTTTTTGAATAATGAATTTGCCTAAGATTTCAAACGTGAAAATTTATTTGTATGAAATAATTAAATTTTATAAAAAGCTGCTGGAACTTCTGCTAGTGAAAAATACAAAGAAGAAGATGTATAAGTCCCGTTTTAGGGGTCTTTTTGAGCTGGACGTCAAACATATCTTTATGAATAGTCGCGAGTTATAAAGCCAAATGCGCTGAACGCAGATATCAATTTATTAACTTTAATCAATCAAATTTTGCAGTGCTTAACAAGCGATATATTTTTTTCTGAATACAACAAATAAGAGAAATGCGCAAAAAGAGATAGATAGAAAGATAGAGAGAGTGAGAGATATGGAGGAGGAGTGTTAGAGAGATGGAGATAGAGACCAAAAGTCACACACAGAGAGAGAAAGAGACAGAGAAAGTGATTTAGAGAGATAGAGATAGAGAGGCAGAGAGAGAAAGAGACAGAGAGAGCGAGAGAAATAGAAAGAGACAGATATAGAGACAAAGAGAGCGCGAGGGATAGTGAGAAATACAGAGAGAGACAGAGATAGAATGAGTGAGTGAGATAAAGAGAGACAGAAAGAGTGAGAGATGGAAGCAAGAGATAGAGAGAGAGTGAGGAAGAGGGAAAGTTTGAGAGAGACACACACACTGACAGAGATATGTTGAGAGAGATAGAGAAAGAGTAAGAGATAGAGAGAGAGAGAGAGTGATAGAATGAGCGAGGGAGAGAGAGAGAGAGAGAGAGATACAGAGAGATAGAGAGAAATCTAACAGTACCTTTACTTAATGATGAAATTGTCAGGATAGAAAAGTACACATGTTTTTTTAATACATTTGCGGCAAAATGCAAAGTAAACCGGATCATTTATCTCTCTTAGTATGCAGCCTGTAATCTGTGACTGCACCGTTTGTCCCCTTCTATTCGAGCTGAAGCCTATCCTACGTGAAGGAACAATGGCATTGCCTTTGGATCTCGCGTTCATACCCCTAGTCTGATTTGTGTCCGCACTCGATTAAGTCCCATGAAAATATATAACATTAACAAAAGAAAACCGCTTGTATTATGAAAAAAAATCAAACAGTTGGTGTGTTGTGACAAGTTGCTGCCAATGCTAACCAGGGTGAGTTGTGATTCTGTTCTCTACCAGGACAAGCTTGAGAAGTTTGAGATCCACATGACCGACATGATGAACAAGGGAGACGACCGGTCCAAGAAAGTGAAAACAAAGAGCCAGGCAGACATCCCACCAGACGAGATCGCTCAAGAAGAGGAGAGGAGATCGAACCTGCTCAAGAGGGTGTTTGTCAAGACCAAGCCAGGTATCCAATTTCCCTTTCTCTATTCATAACAACTAACGTTCTAGAAATCGCTTTACAATCATACCTGAAGCTTAAACCACAAGCGTTAAATGAGTACCCGTCTGTGACTCGCTTTCCTTCCTCAATGTGCTAGAGTTATTCGCCTCAACTGATTCTCCTCTCTGAGTTCAGAGTTGTCATTTGGTTGGTATTGGCCTATCAGGGAACCTGTTTAAAGCTTTTTACTTTTTACCATTCTCTGAAGACGGGGTTATCGTTTTCAGCCTCACTGTTTTTAAAAGATAAGAAAGAAACCAAACTCATGACGTAATTAACTTGTTTGATATTATAGCTGCTTCTAATAGAATCCCACCTCCAACTATTTCTATTAACTTTTAAAGGGTTTAGGAGGCACTCTTAGAATAATTATGTTTATGGCGTAATATGCCAAGAAATTCCTATTTGTGCTTGATTTCACGTGGTTGCATCACGCTGTCTGTTTCTGTCCTCCTCTGCAAGTTGGCGGCAACACTGGTCCTCTGGACTGTAACAGCCTGAAGATGTTCCGCGGCGAGTTGTCGTTCCTGAACGCCTCGGACATCCGAGATATGGGGGCCCAGGACTTCGAGGACTGTCTGGAGGACATGCAGAAACCTCAGTGGGACGATGGTCAGCTGGAGGCCATTGGTTCCAAGCTAAAACAGGTAAGATAAGATAAGATAAGACTTTACTGATAAGACATGAGTGGGACGATCGTCAGCTGGAGGCTATTGGTTCCAAGCTTAGACAGGTAAGATAAGATAAGGTAAGACTTTACTGATAAGACATGAGTGGGACGATGGTTGGCTGGAGGCCATTGGTTCCAAGCTTAAACAGGTAAGATAAGATAAGATAAGACTTTACTGATAAGACATGAGTGGGACGATGGTTGGTTGGAGGCCATTGGTTCCAAGCTTAAACAGGTAAGATAAGATAAGATAAGACTTTACTGATAAGACGTGAGTGGGACGATCGTCAGCTGGAGGCTATTGGTTCCAAGCTTAAACAGGTAAGATAAGAAAAGACTTTACTGATAAGACATGAGTGGGACGATCGTCAGCTGGAGGCCATTGGATCCAAGCTTAAACAGGTAAGATAAGATAAGATACACATATTGATAAGAGTACTACTAGTTATAGTAGTAGCAGAAGTAGTAATTTTAGTAGTAAAAGTAGTAGTAGCATTAGCAGTAGTAGTAATAGTATCACCAGATATGTTTTCAGCATTACTCATGCTTGTTGATCCCACCTCCAGGTATTCGGTAACGAGACAATGCGCTGGCAAGCCGATGCTCCCATGAGAGCCGGTCCACTGATACGGGCCTTGCCCAAGGATGACCTGCTGGACATTACCTTCACAGAGGACATTATTGCCATGCTCGGACAGATGGAGATGGAGGCGAACGAGGTGAGTTACAATAACAGCAGCAACAACAATAACAACAACAACATCAACATTACAACAGCAGCACCAACTGCTACAAAAACAGCAAAAGGAGAATCTAAGTTACCGCCCGAGGACTCCTAGCCAAGGGTGGACATTGCAACGTTTAAAGTCTACCTACCGCAAATAAGTTTATCATGGGCTGCGGCTTTTAGAAAAAATATTTGTTGTCAAGAGATTTGCAGGAATAGTTGGGTTTTAAGAATCTAAAAAACTTAAAATATACAACTCAGGCAGAATCCTCCCGTGATCATTTAAAGTGAATAATTTAAGCCAAAAATATGTAACTATGCATAGGAGCCTTTGTTTTCAAACCGATTAGTCCATTAAAAAGTGCTCAAAGCGCCAAAGAGCGGGTTTTCCAACAACCTATTACAGGTTAATATACCTCATGGACGTTTATCAGCGCAGAAAGCTTCAATATACTGATATTAATCGAGTGCAAAAAATGTTTGGGAAATATTAATTTTGTGAAACTTGTTTGTGTTAAATGGAGTTGATTGTCAATTAGCGAAGTGTGAGAAGTAAAACAAGGCAATGAACGGAAAACCACAATGTTATACGCCTAACCCTCCCCCTCCAATCACTTAGTGAGTTAAAGCAAAGACTTAAGAAATGAAACTTAAAAAAAAGCGTAGTGGCGACATAGTACATGTATCAGCTTTGTTTCTTTCAGTGGCAGTGGGTGCCGAAGCTACTAGATATAAATCGAGCGTTCGAAGCATACCAAAGGCAAGAACACCCCGGCCGTTTTCACTTAAAGCCTACGTCAGTCCATTGCTAATTATTTTCATACCTGCAAACCTTCTTACTCTGCTCTGTGTACACACAGTCTGCTGAAATCCTGGACAAGTTCGCCCAGGACGTCGGCATGCCTGATCTGTCCTGGGCTACCGCTGACCAGCTCGCATCCATGGGGAAACTCGCGTGCGGACTGCAAGCTGACGTCATTTCCTCCATGGATGCCGCAACTATCAGGTAAAGATAGATTATTATCTACGCGTCAGAGATAATGAGCTAAACACAACCTACATGCATTTATCTACACGGCAGAGATAATGAGGTAAACACAACCTACATGCAGTTTTCTACACGGCAGAGATAATGAGCTAAACACAACCTACATGCAGTTATCTACACGGCAGACATAATGAGCTAAACACAACCTACATGCAGTTATCTACACGGCAGAGATAATGAGCTAAACACAATCTACATGCAGTTGTCTACACGGCAGAGATAATGAGCTAAACACAACCTACGTGCAGTTATCTACACGGCAGAGATAATGAGGTAAACACAACCTACGTGCAGTTCCAAGTGCTTTCATAATGAAGTGCCTCTGTAGGTAATTATGGAGGTTTCAACGATCACACCAGAAGTAGCTGATGAACTGGGGGTGAATTCTCCACTGCATTTGGTTTTATCTTATAGTTAGGCGAACAAAGTTGTATTGCGAAACCTATGCATTATCGTTTAATGTGCCTAAGGATGCCAAGAGTAGTAGTAGTAGTGGTATTAGTAGTAGCAGTAGTAATGGTAGTAGTAGTTCTAATAGTAGCGGTTGTAGTAGTAGCAGTAGTAGAAGCAGCAGTGGTAGCAGCTGCAGTGTGCTGGTAGTAGTGGTAGATATAGTAGAAAGAGTCATAGCAGCAGCAACAGCAACAATACTAAAAGAGGCAGCAACACTACAGAAAAGTTACATTCATGGTGCAGTTGTTTATGCATTGATTGAATGATAAAAAGAGAAACATGGAAGATCCATCTAAATGACAAGAATATCCTGAAGTCTGAATCAATGCCTAACTATTGCATTCGTCCACCTCCCTCCCCCCCCCTCCCCTGAACATGTAGCGATGCGGCCGCGTCCCTGGGTGATGCCGACTGCCTGGTGGAGGACCAGCTCAAGGAGTTCGGCAAGAAGCTCGAGGAAGACCTGGGCTCTGACTGGGCGACCCTGCCTCCCAATAAAATCGCCGAATTTGGAGTTTTGGTCGGTAAGTGCGGGAAGCCTAGATAGGGGGAGACCTCTTCACGCCTGGGATACCTCCCACCATCTCCTTTTTTCCTCCTCCTCCTTATTATCATCACCATTATCATCATCATCATCATCATCATCATCATCATCATCATCATCATCATCATCATCAAAGTTCCATATGTGATTAGAGGTTGGATTCTATGGCGCGCCATCTTTTATTTGCGCTGAATTTGTTCATTTTCATGTGCGGCACCCTTGAAATATTTTCATTAAAGCCTTTTTAGCGTGTACCTCCCCATCTGTTATTGCAATAAGTCGCGTCTTCCGACATGTCCGTAATAAGTCAGTTTCTTCATGATATTCTTGTATAAAACTTCTATCTCCTAACAAAAAGCTAAAAACAGAAACGACTTTGCGAGTTGTGACTTGAAGAGTTTGAGTTTTATGAAGTATCGTAGATGATATTTTTAAAATAAAAAATTGTTTAAGCAACCATCACAATTAAACTTTAAGAAATTAAAATATAGGGCGAACCACAAGTCAAAAGAGACGATAACGCATTGTTCGATCATCTACTCTAGGCATAGTAAGAAAGTTGAAGATATTGCTTGTCAGTCTGTCACTCTGTCACAGACACCAGAAATA
>BMAT01012197.1:97400-112395 GCA_019649035.1 Elysia marginata | reverse complement strand
AATAATAATAATAATAATAATAATAATAATAATATCTATAATAAAAGTAATATTAATGGTTGATATTTTCATAATTGTTTTTGTCATCAGCATCAGCATCTTCATAACAATAACAAAACAAAATAATAAAAGCAATATTATTATGATGTTTTTGTTATTATTATTATTATTATCATTGTTATTTTTATTAGTAGTAATATTATTATTATTTTTTTTTCATCAGCATCAGAATCACTTTCATCGAATTTTGTTATCGCCACCGCTATCACTTCAACCACGGTTTCCTTTTAATCCCATCCATCACACTATTTCCTCTTTTTCATTTTTTACTTTGGTTTAAAATGGCATTGGTACACATTTTAAAAAGCTAAGGGTTTATTAGTTTTTCAGCTGAGGTGCCAGTGATTTTCTAGCATTACTCCTTTCTCTGTTTCATCTCAAACAATAGCTGATGGAGTTTTTTGTTAAAATCCAAAGGGAACCACGCTCATTGGCCTTCGCCACATTGTGGGAATAATAGAAGTTTTTCATTGCTTGGAGAGACAGAATATCTATGTCAAACTGAGCAATGTACACAGAAGAAAACAAGTTTTTTGTCTAGTGAGAATCTTTATCACGCGTTTATTTTAAAAGTCTTTATTCGTTGCTTCTTTCTTATGGAATTATCGACTTTCTTTTTCGCGGGTCTGTTTCAACGCCATGCTACAAATTAATTGGAAGATTGAAAGATTTTAAAGGTTAAAATTAGCAGTGGAGAGAAATATGCTCTAAGTGAAAATGCCTGAAATGTCTGCCTTAAGAAACTTTCCGATTTATAGATGCTTCGGCACCCACTACCATGTCAGTTAGAGAAACATAGCTTCTCTTGGACTACGGCCAAGAAGTCAAATGTCAGGAATTCTTTTTTGGAGAAATGCCACATAAAGGTCTGTTTCTTTTTTATTTTGCACTGCATGTTTTAAATCAATTAATATTGAAATCATCTCTCCATAAAATATTGATAGTTTTACAAAGCTTTTGACATTCGGAGGCTCATAAAAAAACACGTTTGAAGGTAACAAGTACGCTGCTCGGCTAATTCCCCATGTATGCGAGACGTATGAACTGACTTAAGCCTAAATAAGTTAACGCCAATGGCATTCGCTGCTTCTCTAAGGGGTAACCTTCACGTTCAGAATGCATTTCTGTGGCAGTATCAGCCGTGCACATGTTACAGTGCAAGGCGTGTTGAAAGTGCATTAACAGTCACATCAAAGATAAAACTGTTCCCATGAGGTGTTGCTAGTATACACCTCCTTCTCTGGTACGCTTGTTCTATTTGTAAAAAAGGTGATAATAGGTCGGTATGAAGAGCGTGCTTTTATTTGACCATGTTCTATTCAAAGATGTTGCATTGTATTATAGTGTCAGGGCATCCTGGACATCGACAAGTCATGTTTTATACCAGGCGAGGAGCGATGAGAGAGGGGGGGGGTGAGATCTTGAAGTGTGTTTATGACGAGCCATTCAAGAGTCCATGAAATAAACGAGTGTATTTATACAACACCTAGCGCCCTGAAACATCCCAAAGGTTTTACGTGGCTTCCACGCCCTGCTATTACGAACGAATATCAACATGTTTCACTGCATTTAGCATATCTGATGTGATCTAATGGCACTTTTAGTTTTCTTTTTGTCATACTCAAGATATACATAAAGTCTCCTTAATACAAAGGCAATATTGGGTGTGCACGGAAATCAAAGTTTCGGCGTGTGTTTTATTCAAAATCTCTTTGCTATGTCATTGACATATGTTCTGCAGGTAACAAAATCAACAGGTCCGCATGCTTGATCCAGATTAGGGACTTTAGATGAGTCATAAGATAGTTTTATTAAATTTTCGTATTAACTCAGGTGTTCATATGTTGTACCATCTAAATCTAATGGCGTTTTGCGTTTAGCTCTTTCGTTAATAATTATAACATGGGAAAATAATTGTAAGTATATGTCTAATCGAAAAATAGGCCGCCTTACGGACTACTTTTAAAGATATAACATTGGTTTATTCAATATTGAACTAGTAGAATCGCAATAGAAATAACAAAAAGAGTTGCCAGTTTTATTGTTAAAGACATTTTTAATCATTTAGAAGTTAAAGAAAGCAGAAAAAATTTCCATAGGAATCCGTTGCATCTGTCTTGATTGTATTTATCTTTGTTTTGGAAATAAACTTTTATTCGGCATAACCTTGTTATAATCCTACCCCCGATACAAGGATACAATGTCCACGCCATGATAAGATTAAAGATTACGTCGAAGATAACAATCATTAATTCGGCTTTAATATCGTTACTGGTCTGACTCGAGACTCAAATGAATATAATTATAATACAATTTAAATCTTTTGTTTATTTCCCTGGACATTTACTGCTTTCAAATTCTCAGTGAAGCCAACACGTCGGAATTTCCCTTTGGGCCAGTCTGGTTTTCAATACGTTTCTCGCGATGTTGTTTTGGTCCAAACAAGACTATAACATTTTTCCAATCTTTGCATTGCGGTGCAGTTAAGACAGACTGAGATGGGATCTAGTCTAACCAGGATCATGACGAAAAGTCACAATTTTCAAAAGTTCATCGTCCCTCCAAAGATTAGGGAGGAAATAAGTTAATTACGCTGCGTTTCAATGTTTCATTTTTGACAAAGTCTAGTTAGCCATCTTTAGTGAGAAGATTCCTTCACAGAGCCAGGCGCACGGTTAATGACTCTGTATTTGTTTTCTTTTTAGAAAACTATGACTTTTTCTTTGTTCCATTTTTTTTAATGTGAAAAAAATTAATATCTTCTTGACCACCCAGTGTATCCTAACGCTAATAGAAGATTAGTTTGTTTCACAAACTAATATGAAGAAAAATGTGATTCACAGACATAAACGCCTGGACCATTGATATTAAGGCATAGCCAGAAGATTTAAAATTTATTATAATTCTTTACAACTGCTATGTTCCACGTCGAATTTAGGCAGATATATCGTTTCACAACACATTAAAATTTTTTTCCCTAAATGATGGAATCAAATGTGAATAAAAAATCAGGAAAAACCAGGCGCACTTTTGACAAGCTGAATTTTCATCATTCTGTTGAATCTTTATTCGCCATTCCAGGCTCTTTCATCATTCTGTTGAATCTTTATTTGCATTTCCAGGCTCTCTCATCATTCTGTTGAATGTTTGTTCGCCATTCCAGGCTCTTTCATCATTCTGTTGAATGTTTTTACGCATTTCAAAGCTCTTTCATCATTGTGATGAAAATTTATTTTCATTTCCAGGCTCTCTAAGAAATGAAGGAATTTAAAATCATTGCTTAATTTTAATCTCTGGCATTTAATGAGAAGGCAAATCTAATAGTTAGTTCTACCGCTGTTTCCTTATCTTTTTATGATCCCTAGGAGCTGAAGGACTAATTTTTATCTCCTAATTTTACTGGCCCATCCCAATATCTACCATCAAACAAAACAACATTTTCCATCACCGAAATATAAAACGTTTTAAAATGTTTACATTTGTTTAAAACCATTTCAATTTCCGATAAAAATCCATTCTTTGATGCAAGTTTTTTTATTGAGGGCTGTTACTGGTTATAGGTTAAGTTAACACAAGCACACCGATTAGCAGAAGATACCAGGATGTTCTGTGAAAAGCGCATGGATGCAAATTCTCCAACAAAGATTTGGTGATAAAAGAAAAAAAAGATATGATTATTATTTAATGTAAGCATCGCTCAAATCAGGATATAATGCCGGGCTTGTGATCTTCGACTAAGTCGATATTCGGTCTTAAGTCTGTAAGATATTGTAATGACAAAAGTTAATGCGTTCAAATAATTACTTCCCTTTGTTAATTATCGGCCATTGTTTTACGGGGATTCCTGTGCAGCTCTTTGTAACTGAAAAACACAGTGGAGACCGGGACTTAGCCTTTTCCCTGGCATCGGCACTACTTCCGGTAGCCTTTTTACCTGCCCACAGGATGGACACACTGCCTGTAATTTACTTGAAAAACAAAACGAAACATAACGCACTATTGATCAAAAACACTTGGAGAGTAGTGAAAAGTAGAAGCATAGAACGGATAGATAGATTTATAGACAGATAAATATTACTAAGTTGTAGGTAGGTAAAAGGGAAAAGAGATAGATAGATAAATAGACAGTGCTGGGTTGGTAGATAGATAGGTCGGTAGGGTAGGTAGGTAGAAAGACAGAAAGATAGAGAGAAAAAAAGATATTATAGTACTATGTTAGTAGATAAATAGATAGATTGGTTGATAGATAGATAGATACATACATACATTGCAGCCTAGTCCTACCTTATGTACGACATTGTGTTTCTCGCCGTCTGATTCTGGCGCGTCGTCATGTACTGCTTCTATCCCGTTCACCCCGTCATGCTCGTCTAGTTCCTCGTTGGTTCGCTTCGATTCCTTTGCGTTTTTTAATAAATGCTTTCTGATGTGCATGCATGTTGATAAAATTTCCTTTCTTTTGTTAAGGGTTGGTTTCTTCGCTAAAATGAAATACTTTTCTGAAAGTCTGAAAGACACAGGTTACATTTTTTTTGTTTTAGTGGAGTAGGCCGCTGATAGATAGATAGATAGATACTTACATCAGAATCTAGTTTTTTGTACAATAGAAGAAAGTGCTCAACATTTTTTTCAATAATGGAGCTTGTATTTTTGTATGTAGAATCTAGCTTACAAAGGCAAAGGCAAAAATGTAAGCTAGATTCTACATACAAAAATAGATAGATAGGTAGATAGATAGATAGATAGATAGATAGACAGATAGATAAAAAAGATAGATAGATAAATGATTGTCGTATTTACCTAAGTTTGGGCCTTGTCATGACTTATAAGTTTTGGGCGACTGTCCTTATCAGATGGCTGACTGGTCTGTGTTTACCAACATCGCTGACTGTGTTCTGCTCAACAACAAAAACTTTTTGTTATAAATACAATGAGACAAATTTTCCTCACGCACATTTAAGGAGTCTTGTTTCCTAATAAAGCGAATTTCTTCTTGGTACAACGAACAAGTCTTTCCTCCCTGGCGGACATGCTCTTGCGCTTTTAATAATTATTTGTCTTTAAATTTCGTGTTCTATGATGTTTTTTTATGACTCAAATGTGTTCACTAAGTAGTGTTGTAGTAACTTTGTTATGTTCAAGTTTGAAAGTTGACTTGTGTTGATAATATCTGGTCTTTAAAAGTTTTTTTTTTATAATGTCTACATATATTTCTCATGTATTTGTTTTTGTCTCCGTTACGGCAGTGTTATAAACGACTCACTTTGCGAGTCTATGACCATTCAGTGGTAGTTTTCTTTTTTTTTTTGTCGGCTTTGCCCTGTGCTTCTGTAAGAGCTTTTTTATTAGGGTGCTGTTGTAATACTATCTTGTGATGGTTCAAAACTGTTTGATTGACGTTAGGCATACAACTGTAGCTGACTTAGATGCTAATTTTTTATTCAAGATTTGGTATAGACTGTTTTAATTTGGAAAATGCAACGTGTGTTGACACGTTGTCACTGCTGAATGAAGGGTTGAATTAGATTATTTTTCTGTTTGTTTTCTTTTTGTCATCTCTGTTCTTGTAGTCTCTACTTCGTCTTTATTGAATTTAAACAGTTTTTTTTAATCAGAACCTCTGTTTTTTATGAGAAGAGGCGTGGCTAAACATTTCTTTGTTTTTCGAAGTTGTGTTTATTCTTTCCATGAAGATTTTTGGTAAGTTTATAATAAAAAAACAACAAAAAAACCATTGATGACCCAAATTTAATAATAAGTATTTATTTTAATCAATTGTGTTCATATTGGAAAAAATGTAAACCCTCATCAAACAAACTTTAAGAAAAAACGAAAATAAGAAGGACTACTAAAGAAAAGAAACTAAAATCAATCTATCTAAGTTTAAACAGTGTTTGGGGTAGAAAACAAGAAACAACAAAAACATTACATACAATGATCAATGATAGCGACAAGTAAAGAAAAAAAACTGAGTTAGTTTTGAAAAGACTTTATTTAGTCTTAAGTTTGTTTTTTTTTTTGTAAAAATGCTTCATGCATAAGAGCTGAGTTTAGTTTACATCAATTAAAAAAAAAGATATTAAATCTAGTTAGGTTTACAGATCTATGAAGAAGTAAAATAGCTATAACAGTCACTGATTACAACATATTTAACTTTCTTCTGCAGTTGTTTTGATTAAGTCCGGGTGATTTCACGTTAGCTTTTATAAAATTGAAGTAGTGACACTATGAACATGATAACTCATATACATGTAAAACGTTAATGAGAAACCTGAATCAGCCATGGATATCACCTGTGGTACAGGCTGTGTTGTATTTAAATAAAAAACATTTTTTTTTTAAAATGAGAAGAAGCACATCTTGGGCGTCGTGAATTTTACGAGGATAATTTGAACACGTTCATACATGAAGTTATTTTTTAAAACCGTAAATAACAATTTATAAACAGACGTATTTATATCAATTTTTAAGATAACAAGAGAAACAAATCAAAGCTATATATGCATAAAAATTATGTATAAAAAGGTGGAAAATCAAAGAAATGATGAATCGTGTAATAAGATACATTTAAAAAAAAAGGATCGGTCTGGGATCTTCTTAAGCTCCTTGCAAGAGAAAAAAAATTACTTTCAAAGAAAATGTCATACGAAAGTTTTTAAAGTTTATTTAGTACAAAAATTGCATTTGAATTCATGTTGCGTTCGATACACTTTTTGCCTTCTCAACAAAAAGACCTTTGTTGTTGTAATTCGACCGACAGAACATATTGAAAGGATGCGTACACATTTATTTATCTAAATGTCAATTGTAATTATTTTCTCGACGTTCTTTGTTGTACAAATGAACACTAGAAAATACAAAACCAATGAAGAGAAAGAAAAAGATAAAGAACGCCACATGGACAAATCAGTAATTAAAAGAGAAAATATTATTTTACAGTAATGAAGAGTATGCTATAGGTCAAACAAATATTTTTGTTTTTCAAAATTTTCGTGAGAGGATTGACCTTATCAAAGCAGATTCTGTCATCGATATCCATATTGATAAGTTTGAGCTTGCAAGACAAAACCACTTTATGACAAAATCAATTCGTCCTATTATTTCTTAATAATTTCCTAAATGTTATGAAAACATTTGGTAATATGGGAAAGTCATGAATAAAAAAAGGCCTTTTAAGTATGATGCCCATACAAAGAAAAAGAAAAGAAATGTATTTTCCAGAACCAAGCGTATTGTATTTCATATTAACTATTATATTAATAAAAATTTGACAATGATACAACAAGAAAAACCAAATATAAGGTAGGTTTTGAAAAGGATCTGTGAAGAAACTACCATCACCACGAGTTTAACAATGATACAGCAAGAGAAGCCAAACTTAAAGTCGTAGTTTATGAAACGGATCTGTGAAAATTTACTACCACCAAAAGTTTAGCAATGATACATCAAGAAAAGCCCGATAAAAAGTAGTTTATAAAGGATCTGTGAAGAAACTACCATCACCTCGAGTATACATCAAAAGAAGCCAAATCAAAAGTAGTTTATGAAACATATCTGTGGAAAAACAACTATCACCAGAAGAGAAGTACCCTAAGAAAAACATCCAAAGTCTAAGAAAAGATTCAACTCGTTAAAATATGAATGTCCATTGTCACCATGCTTGCCAGGATTTTTGTTCATCTGCAAAGTAAAATTATGTCCGAGTAATTCTATGAATAACACAAGTATGAAATAAAGAGAGAAGAATTTTGTTTGCAAGGTGGACCCGATTTTGGTAACAACAGGCGTCCTTTTTTCTATTTTCTCATTTTCGCCTTTTTTCTGAAGTTGGAACAGGATATCTCAAAAGGTTATAACTCAAATGATACAAAGCTTTGTAGATTCCTTTTAAATGATGTTTGCAACATTTTGTGGCATAAAAAATTTTACATTGAACAGTTTTTAATTTTTGGTTATTTTAGTTATACCACCAAAAGAAAAAAACACCATTAAAATAGCAAAAATTGCATATCCAAAATCTCAATATTAAGAATGTAAAAAGGTTAAAGGCACTATGTTGAAGCTGTAAAAAAAAACCTTTTGGGATAGGCTATTCCAACTGAAAGAGTGGAGCTTGATCTCTTGATTCCAATTTTGCTATCTTTCGCCCGTTTTTAATAAGCTTCTTTGCACCAAAATAAACTATTTTTTTAACATCGTTGATACCAAACTTATATTTTAGAACTAACCAAAATATAATGAGAAACCAAATTCAATTTACCAGTTAAGCAGAAAAAATTATTTTATAAAAAAGCAAAACTGGCTAAAGGTAAAACATGGACCGCACACATTAAATTAGTAATACTAATATAGCAACGTTGTTGTTAGGAAAAAATGCCAAGAAGGCCGCATCACCAATATTAAAGAAAAAGAAGGGCCAACAACTTATTAATAAATAATAAGGTAAGCTTTTAGTGTAACAATTAGGTGAAAAGTGACATTAAGACAACTTGAAACGCAGAGCCTTGGCCCTCAGGCTAAAAAGAAGAGCACACCCCACCCAGAACTTAAAAAGGAAAAAAATACCCTCTAAAGCCCAGGCTAGACCAAGACCTCATCTATGATCAAGAAGATCTGAGTCAAATTATAGGTTAAGATCTAACCTAAAATCTTTAATTCTACTAAAGAAGCTGGGAAATTATTTGATTTATGTGTTTTCCCCTATCGATTTCGTTGAAGTGTGTTAAATTTGACAAATGTTTTATATGGAAAAAATAATAGAGAAACGCTAAATTGACAACATGACACAAATTTTAGCTTTAAAAATTATTCTTAACTCAACATGATAGCTTGCTTAAAAACGTCAGTGATCAAAACGTGAAAGTGAGAAAACAAACAAAAACAAAAACGAAAACCCTCTAGATCTGTGTTTTTCATTAGCATCAAAGGTTTTCTATCACCTACGGAAACGTTTTGCGACATGACGTGCCTAGTGGTGCGGAGATTTAAACAGAGAGTAACTAAAGTCACGTGTTAGAAACCTTGGAAGTCTGAAAAATCTAATATTTTTTGGTAAGAGCGCTTATACAGAAGGTTTTTTATTTAAGTTTTGTGCATTTCAAATGTTTGAGTTTTCACCTTCAGTTTTTCAAAGTCCAATTTGCTTTAGAAATATTGATTCACCATAAGTCGCTCTCAAGCTGTATGGGTTTTTTGAAGATGAACTTTTGGGGCTCATCTCAATTTCACCTTGGATTACATAAAATTAAACAAAAATGTAGTTTACTTTGGTTCTTAATAGAAACACAACAGTAATAGGAAATAATAAAAGTCAGAGCGTTTTTTCTGACATCCTCCATGTGCGCTAGGTTTTTAGATCAGGCTATTTTTCACCCTCTGCCCTGGCAACATTACTCATTTCAATAAAATATCAGGAGTGTTAATTCACTGGTGTAGACATAAATGCAGCTTTAATACAGGCCATAGTCAGAAAAGACAAACAAGTCTAGAATCCCCCATTTCCCCATTTGATCAGCATTATATACACGACCGTCGCGTGATCAACCTGTTGTCCTATTCTATTTGCCAAACCAGTAGTTTTGTTTCAGTTCTCAATTCTTGACTCTTATTCCACCAGTTTGAAAACATTCCATGAAATTGCTAACCAAAATACTTACAGTAAAAGCTTGTTTTGACGAGTTCGATAATTTAGCCTTTCGCCAACACTGCAGAGAACTCGGTGGTTTCAATTTGAGTTTGACGCTTATGGTGATGAACCTCATTAAATATGTTTCTTCATCACTTCGAGACTTGATTGGACAGTCAACGCGGAGTAACTTTTGTGTCGGAAAGAGACGCGGAAACACGCCCAGAGATGGTGTTTTCTCGGTGTTTAGGAACTGCAAGGTGACTAATTACATAATTGTTAGCTCAGGAGTCTCACCTCAGGTTGACAGTGCCTGATTTGTTTTGTTTATAAAGAATGATTTAACAGTTTAGCACTTTAAAATGATTTGTCGATAGTATCTAGCCAACTATCAGTCAAAATACCGCATATTGGGGTATATCGAACACAAAAATAAAACAGGAAATGATCATAAACCAAAGCTTAGATCAATAAGCTAATTTTCTCCTATGTTTTCCTTTGTATGGAACACACGATTAATGTAACATAAACAAACATAGCAGTATTGCATTACCGGTCTGAAAAAACCGACAGTCTTTCCAGCGATAGTTAATAATGTTTCATAATTAATAAGAAATTAGTTTCTTGAAATATAAACAGGTTTTGCTGCATGCAGGGTGGCAAAGCCCTGCCGCTCTAAATACATCAGATTCTTCTGCGGTAAGCCCATAAAAGATCGGTCTTACAAAAGGCCGGTCTCTCTCTCTCTCTCTCTCTCTCTCTCTCTCTCTCTCTCTCTCTATCTATCTATCTATCTATCTCTATCTCTCTCTTCATTTATTTCTAGGCCTCTGCGTAACTCTATTCACATTAGCTTAAAGTGGGTTTACACCTTTCTAAAATGGCATGCAAATCAGACGCAATTTTTGGATCTCTCGAACGAGTAGGTTATCCACGAAAATTCCATTCCGTTCTGATTTTTCGGTGGACTCCCACCCGAAATCTGCAACAAGAAAGATTTCTAATTTTTGGGGAGAATCAGAACCTGAAATGAATTGTGGTATAGATAATCATTTCGAAATTCAAGTTTCCAAACAAGTTGGCGGTTTCTTTAAGCAATGTAACAGACACTGCTTTGCTTTTGACATCCACACATGAAAAGAAAATGCCAATCAACTAAAAAACTAATACTGAGCATATTGTTTTGAATGTAAAGCCATACCTGCGGCAATCGTGCAATATTACTACATCGAGATATATTTCTAGATGTAGTTCACGCAAAAGGCTCAGCACTACATTGGATGTAGATTCTAGATCTAGGCGTGGCTAAGCTTCGTTTACGTGTACTTTTTCTGCCCCGCGTAAGAGCTCCACAAAAATAGACGAAATCAGAATGTTCGTTTTGATTCCATCAGGAAAATTATTATTCTGGTTTTTCTATCTGAAATTTATCGTTCAAACCCACCTTTACTCGCATCGTTCTATCCAGTGTTGTTACGCATCATATCACTACATCAGATTACTCTATTGTTGTCCCTTTTCTATTGAATGAACCAACACGGTTAAATTAACGAGGCACGAAGTCGTAAGGTGATACTAAAAATCTATGAGAAACAAAAAAAAACCACTGGCCTTTATTATCTTCCAATAATTAGAGGTGAGCAAGGCAATACACCAAGGCCTTTACTGATATCTCATTAAATCTATTCTCTAAATCTAGGGACTTTATTTTTATTTATAAAAATATGCGCAACCTCAAATAGTAAATAACAATGGAACAAATTTTAATCTATATAGTTATCATCTAGAACTCTTGGAGAGCTTAAAGCAGTACAAAAGAAAGAATAATAATAATAATAATAATAATAATAATAATAATAATAATAATAATAACAATAACAATAATAATAATAATCTTTTATTGTATGAGGCGTGACTGAAATGTCTGTCTTGTCAACCACTGTTTCCAAACGAATTATCTCATAGATACAAGTTAAACACGGAATTAAAGCTTAGGGTGCTGCTATTTGAAATCATTGACATTTATCCTCGATGTCAATAGCCGTGCGCTAACGATAAACATGTTTTTTTTTTTCAATTACGTCGAAGAAAAATGCAGCTGATTTATCGCTAAATCCCCCGTGCACAATAGCTTCCATTCTTTGTCACCTGTGTAATGATTTTTTTTAAAATGACTTTTACACTTGAAAAAAAGAACCTAAAGTTTGAAGGGGCTAGGTCTGGACTGCAGAGAGGACGGGGTAGGGTCTTCTATTAACTGAGTCGAAGACTCGAACTAGGGCATCTTGAGTTTATCGACCGTTTCAGGAGCGAGTGCTTTCACGATCAAGAATGACACTATTGCCTTATTTAAGATGTACGATGCATCCATTTAAAAAAAAAGACCCAATAACTTAAGCACTGTTTTCCTGTTAATTAAAGTGACGGCTTTCACTAAATACTTGGTCTACCTTAACCGAATGGTTATCATTTGTTGCAGTGAGGACTCAACTAAGGCGATGTTGATCTCGCAGACTTGCTTTGACTTGATCGTCTCCGCTCCATTTTTTCGTTTCGTTTCTCAATGTGCTAAAATCTGCACAAGTATTTCTAAAGAAATTTTAAAAAAATATTAATTGCCGAAGTTCTTTCTGCTTTAGGGCACTCAATAACAGCACATTGCTTTTAAAAGTTCTTCGCTCTGCTCCATTTATTTATTTACTAATTTTTTTTTATATACTATTAAGTCCCTTTTGGGAAATTTGGTGTCGTTACTCAGCGTAATTGTGACGCCACAGAGCAGCACCACTAATGCCCCAGC
Source organism: Elysia marginata (assembly GCA_019649035.1). Classification (NCBI taxonomy): domain Eukaryota; kingdom Metazoa; phylum Mollusca; class Gastropoda; family Plakobranchidae; genus Elysia; species Elysia marginata. The sequence continues at coordinate 99,910 of BMAT01012197.1, read as the reverse complement.
AGACCATATGAAGGGTGTTGTAGACGTAAATCCCAAATTCAAGAGTTGCCTGTAGCAGGGTACCCATTTTGCAGGTAGGTGGACTGGGGAAAGATACGGTAAATTGCTTTCTCAAGGCAATCGCAACATGACATGATCGGGAACCGAACCTACGACCTCCAGATATCGAGTCCAACGCGCTGACCAATCTGCCACGCTGTTCCCAACATATGAACAAGAGTCTATGCCACATTTGAGCTGTAGAACCCGGATGTAAGGTCTTAGCTGCAATTATGACCTGCAAAGCAGTACGACTACACACAGAAGTAACTTGTTGCAAGAGAATTGATGAAGAAAATATTGGACACAAGGCAAGCCTTTTAGTCAGCCTTGTATATACAGTTAGTGGATTGTATCGAAAATGCAAGGATTTAGAAAAATCGGTGGGGAAAATATAGGTATATGCATATGACAATTGAGGTGTATATTAAAGAAGTAAAATAGGTTGAGAGATAGCTAATAAATATGACCAAATAAACAGGCAGCACTGACAGACAAACAAATAAATGGTAAGTATTTTCGAAATTGGATGAATAGATAAAAGTACAAATGAATAGAGAGACATATGAAGAGAGAATAACATGGAAAGAACAAAAAGTAGAAAGAAAGAGGGACAGATATATTGATAGATAGATAGATAGATAGATAGATAGATAGATAGATAGATAGATAGATAGATAGATAGATAGATAAACAGATAGATAGACAGATGAGAAGCAATATATAAATGTTAGCAAGATACATTACTTATGCAGTTGAAAGAAAAGGAATAAGAGCCCAGAATGTAAATGAAACAGACACACAGAATGATTCAATTTAACTTTATTTTTTAACCTTGACACGTGCCGGACATCGGCCTGTTCGACTATCACATCGGCAGTGCATCGAGGTCTGTCATTAGAATGTCGTCACCCACCAGACGCATTGTTTAACGATTCAAAAAAGGAGGAGAAATTATCTCTTAATGTTCTGCAACTTTGCTCAACATTTTAACTGTTGTAATCTGATTTGGAAAAGATCACCCTTTTAGGACATTCAGTGGGGTAAATTTAGATCGCTTAAGGTGAAAGCAATAATTCAAATTCAGTATTGGGAACTTGTAGGGCTTTTATTGATCTGGCTCGAGACCTTTTCCATTTAAAGCTTGTATGACCTGAAAAGAACGTAATGTTGAATAGTGATTTATTTGCGTAATGAATGAAAGGGCCAGAAAATAAAACAAAAAAGGTAAAAACTAAATTGCTTCGTGTACAGATTTAACATCAGATGTTATCGTGTTCCTGTATTAAATTTGATAATATTGCTGTTACTCTTTTGTTGAATTTAGTCTTTGTATATATATATACGTGGAAGGAAAGAAGTCTAAAGCCCGTTTCACATGACGCGCATACCGTACGCAAGAACTCGGACTGGCTCCGGACCGGAGACTTTAAAAAAAGTTCTTTCCCCCTAAATCATTTACACCCTGTAACATTAGACCGCACGAAGTGCCAGCGAAAAACTGGTCACAGGTCTAGAGATGTCCGGAGTTCTCGCTACCAGAAACACGCCTTGTGAAACTGGTTAAAACGTCTTGTGGACAGGCAAGGGTAAGAAGAATCGTAAGGTTGATGTGACTGTGATAATGTTTATACGTACTATTCGATTTCCATCTAGTTCTAGCGGTAAACACTCGCCCCACTCATCCAGGCATCTGATCCTTTAACTTTGGCGTGTTGAATGAGTACCCGGCAATGGGCTGTGATACATCTCGCCAGTATTCTAGAGTATTGCGCTTTTTACTGCTGCTCCAGTGATAGTTGTAATAGTAATCTAGTTGGCAATAGTCGGCCAGGGAATCCCAGTAAAGCATTTGGTTCATGCTGATGACGCCATATAAAACAACGCTCTTCAATAATTACTTGACCATGGCGAATAACACGCCACAATAACAAAGTCCTAAATTTTGTTGGCAAAACGATACTGGTTTTGAAACCCTTCAATTAAATTTAATGATTTGTGGGGCTTTGTATTCGATACCTTTGTATAGGCATCCGCGCATAGCGTGAAAGACGTCCATCTGAACATAGAAAACCCAATAATTAGAATTGATTAGAATAGTTTTTTTTCCTGATAATTGTGATCGGAAGTAAGGATAATACTATAGCCTCCGCCCGGATACAAAATCTTAATGAGGGTGCTAAGCTTCAGGTGCAGTTTGTTCTACTTTCCAAGAGATGTAAAATTCCTTATCTTTGATTATAGTAAAGCGAAATAAAAGTTGATTTGTTTTGTATTATTATGTGGCAAACCTTTAATAAAAATTAAAGGAATTAACCTTATTGGTTATGCTGATTTTGTTTGGGGGCTGTGTTGATACTGTTTCGGCTGGATCAAATTTTACAAAGTTTGGGGATTGCCTTTATAATCTTTTTCAGTTAAATTCTATCTCTATGTCTGCTAGCCAGTCTGTCTCTCTCTCTATTTCTCTC
>BMAT01012197.1:63792-91879 GCA_019649035.1 Elysia marginata | reverse complement strand
GCGTTTACTTTATAAGTTTGATGTTATCAACTTCTTGCCGGTTAACTATCAAGTTGAGCAATGAGCTTTTAGATCTTTTCTATTGTGTTTCGTAAGGAAACTCTGAAATGTTGCAACAGTATATTTTAGGGGCACAACTGAATAATAACAAAACAACAGGGGGAAAATAAGTTAATAAGTTTTTAAACCGATGTAAAAAAAAACCAAATGTGATTTTAAAAGACTGGTGTAAAAATGCTTGACTTCATCATAAGTTTGACGCATCAGTTATTTTTACATTCAAGTTCTAGTGAGAATTTAGCGAAGAAGCAAGACAGTGTTTGCGGAGAGGAAACACCTCTAGTAACCAGCGAGAATGAATTAAAAGCTGCAATTTTCACAAGTCTAAGCATTGATATTCTAAACAAAGCATTTGTCTGAGCTTGCAGGAATAAAAAAAATGCATCATAGTATCGAAATTAAGTTACAAAATAAATAAAAATTTTAATACGTGGACGAATGATCCTTTATGTCGGTTAATGGATTAATTCGCTGCTTAAATATGACTAATCGTTTGAAACAGAATTGATGCACTCGTATATAAATAACAATAGAGATATCGCTCTAAAGAAAAGTTGCCAAAACTTTATCTTTCACTGAGCCCCTCCTTCGATTTCTCAAACACCACGCTTTTGTTATCCTTTGTTTGGGATTTTTTTGGGTATGATTGTAGGAACACAAAAAGAGGAGGAAAGAAAGTGAAAACATTAGGTTAAATTTCTATCTCTGAACTCTTCGCAGCAATCATTCAGTTCATGACTATTTTATCTTCTCGTTTGCAAAATTCGCTTAGCGAGAATCTATTCATCTGCTGGTAGAGAGCATACAAGAGAGTCCTGGAGAAAAATGCTTACAAGCAATCTTAAACACATAATATCCAACTATCAATTTTTCGAAAGCAATGTCCATTACGTTTTGCCGCTTTTTCAAACTGAAAAACCTTAAAGTTAAGAAAAAAAGTTAAAACCTAAGGTACCAGAACAAAAGCCCGTACACACAGGAAATGCTCTACAAGCTCAAGAAAACATTGTTACAAATTTATTGCTGGAGTAACATGTATTTTTTGGTATTGGCTGATTAAAAGGTTTTCGTTTCATTTCCCTTTTTTAAATATAAATTATGTTCCTATAACTATCTACTTTACCCTCTGTTTCTCTCTAAGATCTCCTCCCCTTTCTTAAACTGTTTTAACCTGTCTTTGTCTTGTTCCCAAAACACACTTAATTTATATCGCGTTCTTATCTCGATACACTTCCTTTGCTTCGCCACAAAAAACAATTCTTGAACAAATCGACCCGTTGCTTCATGTACATCCTCCAAATTTCCAATTTTTCAGAACTACAATTTTGGAGACCACAGGCGCGGTTTTCCCCTAAAAAAATCGATATAATATTAATGGTCCATAATGAAGACGTTCTTGGGTCATATCTTCCTGTTAGAAAAAAGTGCAAGAAAAAAACATTATGTGCCTTGTTTCTGAATACTCGCAAGCAGAAAACCCCCGAGTAGACCTCTAATGAACTTTTATTGTTCGTTTATTTAAATAAGATGTCCAGTTCCTGCTGTCATTAGTAATCAGGTTCGTTTATGAGACTGAAGAACTGCACAACCTAAGACATTGGGCAAGAGGCGTAAGATCCAATGATGAATAGGTTTGGTGGGTGTTTAGTGTTAGGTTTGAATGGGCCAGCATATCGATACTTAAGTATAACTAAGAGCTATGTTTTGCTTATTATGATGCTAAAAATGTACAATAATATAGGAAGAGTCAAACAACATCAAAAATTATTTTAGGCCCTTTTCATACATATTTCATTGTTTCAAAATTCTTAAGCCTAAAACTGTTCTAAAAAGCGCGTTAATCAAGTAAACCAAAGCATGGAAAAATGCCGTTTGATCTATGTTATAGTAGATATTTTTTTTCCATATTTCTGGTTTGGCATTACCCGCCAAATTTTGCGCAGCTGTAACCGGAAATAACCCCGAAACTCTCAAACGGCAAGCACTCTAGATAATTCAGGCGAACTGAATAATGAAATAAGCGAATAACTGGCCTTGTGTTTTGTGTTGAAGGAGGAGCCGTGAAGCAGGCTAAGCGGCACTGAAGTTTGGTACAGGTCAAAACTGTGTGGTGTGGGCCTCCATTCTGATTCTTATACGGAAAATCTTCCTCTCTGTCTCTCTCTGTCTGTCTGTCTCTCTCTCAATCCCTCTCTCTCAATCCCTACCTCTCACAACCCTCCCTCTCTCTCAATCTCTACATATCTTATTGGTTTTTACCTTTTAAACTCTTCGTTCAAATATCTTAAAACCTTTCTTTCTCATCCTTTCTCATTGATAGACCTATAGAACACGTGCAAGGATTGTCGACACGACAAAAACACAACAACACATAAAATATGTGGCCAGTTCTGTAAGACCGAGAAAATTTGAAAAAAAAGTTTTTGTTTGCTGTTTTTGAAGATGCCTTGATTTTGTTCTAAAACTTTACAGAGGAACGCAATTTAGGCAACCCTTCCTTGTTCGTGGCGAAAGCCGAGAATTTTATTGCCTAACTTTGGTGAAGTATAAAAGAAAATGTGGGAAGTAATACACACAATGTTAAACCAGAATCCTCACAACCTTATAAGAAACTGGCACAGAAGCGGAACGATAACAAGGAAAAAAGCATCATCTGCACCGCATCTTGGCTGAACTTACCATTTAGAGATCCAACAAACACAAAATCAACATTACCCCACCACTGATTTGAACCTATTTAGCATACAAAATATAGAAAGAAAAGAAGAATCTTTCGTAAAGTGTAGGAGGAGAACGCTTTTCGTGCAATTTCTTTCTTCTCCCATTTTTTTGTAGCTTTTACCAATCCGCTAATAAAAACTCCACCAGCCTCCCAAACCAACCCTTAGGCTTTATGAAAAAGAACTGAAATATTCATAAGTTCTAGAGGACATAAGGCCAAATTTCATCTTTAACTTAAAAAAAATGCGAACGAAAATTTGTGCCCGCCAGCGCGATCGATGGCGTACTATTTGTAAGATAGCTAACTTTTCTTATCATTTGTTTCTTACGTTTCTTTCTTTTTTTTACTTTTAGTTTGGACATTAGGATTTTTATGCTTGCGCAATAAAACGCGTCTTGGGTGCAGTGTTCTCTGAGCAAGATTTTAAAAACCTATCATGGCCTGGTTCAGATTTTCCACCTTCCCAGAGACACGCTTGAACAAAAGTCTAAATATAAAAATTAAGCTCAATTTTTTATTTCGACTTTTATTGTTAGAAGACCTTTCTCTTAGGTAGCTCTGAAGAAAGTTTACGTCGGTTTTGTTTGTTGGTTTTAACTGGTTAGGCTTCGCTGAGGGATGGGATTGATAGCCCAGATAATGCCGACCAAAGTCGCCCACACTAAGTTTGAGTAAGAACCTTGCCTGTGGTATAATATACTGAAAAAATTAATTTGATTTGGAATGAAGTATTTGAAAAAATAACATTCTTTTCGACCACATTCAACTTGCATGACAGTTTGATTTCTGTACATGTTGAAAACCCAAGAAACCTCTGTAGGCTGACTTGATCCTTGTTGTATTAAGATAATTATAATACCTCAAAACATAAACAAACATTAAGAAAAGGACAGTAAAAAATATAACGCAGTTAGTTTAAAAACTCAAAGTTTAAATCGTGATAAATGACATGGCAATACTACTGGCTACGTTTTTCTGCGTTGTTTCTCTGTTTACAAAATATCAAATCTAGGAGAAGATAAAAACGAATTTGAGAGGCAAACTTTGTATATGGTTGGTAATGAAACAAGGAGCTAGCAGCATAACATATTGGAGGCGATTGTTAAAAATTAATGTCTGTGGTTTACTACCGCATTGGGGAAGTATAGTACGTCAACGATTTCTCTAAGTTAAAATGCTAGTTTGAAATTTGAGCTTTGTAATCTTTTGCTTAGTTGGCAAGGGAATCATAACCTCCCTTTAAAGGCCTAATTTTCGTCCCTTGCGTTTCGATAGTTGCATACCGCCTTTGTCTCGAGGCGTGTACAGAGACGAATTAATCTCAAAAGAGAAGTAGTATTAATTTTATTATCATACTTGTGATCATAACAATAATGTTCTAACCAGCAAAAACAAATGAACGCGAATTACGTTAGCATTGTCACAATTTTTATAAGCTTACAAAACTTGGCACGGCGTATAGCAACAAGAGGGCATTCAGAAGGTGCCAAAGGTTCGCAGATGGAATAAAATTATTAAGTTTGAAGTGAATTGAATATTTTGAAAAGGCGCATGGAAAAGGCGGGGAGAACAGTATTCTTTAGATTCGTGCCCCCCCCCACCTCCCCATCTCAACTTATTGCACGCCACATGTTTTAAATGTCCCTTGCACCAATGTCTACCACAGTGTTGCTCGGAAGAAAGCTATGTATTTTATGTTTCTCTTGACTTATGATTGTATTTAAGATCTCAAGCTGCGAATATGTGGACACTTGCGATGCATATTTCTACACATTCAGGGCTGGTTTCCGAAGCAGATCAACGATGAGTGTAGAGCTAAGTGAAATAACATGAAGCAGGTCTAATTTGCCGTAGCGACTTTATCATTAATGTATATATAAACGATTTATTTTAGCTTCAGTTTAAACACAGAGGAAGCAATGAATGTAAAAACTAATATCGTTTATTAAAAACCGCATACAAACCATTATCTGATTATGGTGGCTACTTTGAGGGGTCATCATTTCATCAACTATCTCGCGAGCAGTCATATGGCGCAATCTTCATAACCACACCGAGTTCGTGTTGTGTTCTTCGTGTTTCTTTCAGAGCTCTCAAATTTTACGAAATTGCATGGCATCATCACACGGTTTAAAATATTTTTTTTAAAAACATATTAAATATTGAGACAAAAACCTAGAAAAAAATCTATACTTCTCAAATTAAAATTCCAACATCCAACTTATCAGAATTGTCACTAACCTAAGCAGAAAAAAATAAATTCCGCTTACCGTGAAAATTTGAGATGCATGTCTAAATATTTTGAAGTAAGCTTTGCATTACGAATGATTTCAACAATCCGATTGAATGTGAACTCTCTTGACTATTCTAGTTAAAGCTGTAGTTTGAACTTACAGGCCAACGTTGTTTAAGCCTGTGATGTGGTTTGTTCAAGATAAGCTTTTTTCATACGAAATCTGAGTTACCCCAAAACTTGAGGTAACCGAGTACAGCGCAAGTAGCAAGAAAGCGTCGGCTTGGTTAGGACTGGCCTGTTGGTCTCCCAATGTTGAAAGTTTATCTAGCCACCTACCTACCCACTTGGCTGTGTCCATTCGCTGCCCAGTCTGGCCTCCCAGACTTTCTATTCAGGGCCAAAGTGTACCAGAATATTACTCCAAAACACTTCGCCCTTGGCTTTTTTAAACAGAAAAGAAGAAGAAGAAGAAATACAAACCCATACCATTCTCTGAACTAGACTTACTATAAAACAACCTCTACGCCCGATAACATAGATATTTTCACATCTATGAGCAAAATCTTTATAACACTGCACCACCAAAAACAAATCCAACCGAAAAAAACAAACAAACCCATTTCTTTGATTAGCGTGGGATGGTGATAGTTCTTGACAGCCGCCGTACAAACGCTGGACGGGAGTCTTCAGGTGGGCTGCCTTTGACATTTTAACATTTCTTAAGCAAAGATTTTTTTTAAATGCCCCCCCCCCTACCCCCGCCCCCACACACACCAAGAAAAAACAATGAGAAAAAAAAAGATGCAGAGAGTATAGATCGAATGAAAAAATTATTTTAATTCATTGTGAAGGTGGATTTCAAAGGCCAGAATAACACTGTTCTCAACAGGCATCTGTAGTAGAAATGATGCAATATATTGTTTTTGTTCCAAAACTGAAAAAAAAAATAACTCAACTGCATTCAAGAAAAGAATCTTTTTGCGTGGCATGGTGGTTAGATTATACTTTATTGTGAAATTTGTTGACATGTTCTAGTTAGTTTACTGTCAAATCGCACATAACTGTATCATCACTCTGACTTTAAATGCTTCTTCTGATTTAAAGCAGTTGGTCTACACGAAAAGTCTTTTGTTGTTTTCTTTCCGTTTCAATTAATAGAACAATACATTTTTTCTTAAAGTTTTAAATCCAGATCTAGATCATAAAGGTATTTTGGTTTAAAAAGTAGATTAGATTACGCCTAGTTCTAACTTAAGGTTTGAGCATCATGTTTTCTCATGCTTTAGGGTAAACACGTCATGTTATGTTCTGTTTTACTTTGTACTTACCATGAGTGTAAAAATTTATTAATATTGTGACTTTCTGCGCTCCTTTAAACTCATTTAAATTCTACAAATCATTTAAATTGACTGTTGTGTTGTCTCTGAATAGATCTGGAGATGTCTATTATTATACAAATTATTGCTCTGATACTTACAGCCATGTCATTGAATTAGTAGCAGCTGTAGCAGCAGTAATAGTATTAGCCGTAGTAGTAGTAGTAGTAGTAGTAGTAGTAGTAGTAAAAGAAGAAAAAAAGGTTTTCCACAAAAAACTGAAGAGAAAAACTTCAGTGTGTGTTTAAATATTGTTTTTAAGTAACCTCCTACGTCTCTAACTAGATTGAGCATCTTTTTTACATAATTCAAATTCAGCTTATTTGACCAATCCCTATTGCACTTACTATTTCAGGAAGTTATTGGATATGAAATATTGCTGTGTGACCATCCCTAATCATGACAGCCATTTCCAGCTCACAAAGCCCGAGTGAATATCAGATTAAGCATCGAAAGTTCTATTTTTGAATGTCCACATTATAGCATAGGCTAAGACATGGAGCACAGGTTGAAGAAAAACATGAAAATTGCTTGAGTGCACGGGAAAATCTAATCATGCCCATAGACAAAACAGTTACCATCAGAAGAATTCCTGAGTTTTAAGGCGGGTAATAAATTATAGAATTTTAATAATCGTCGAAAGAAGGAAACCGAATTGATACAGAATCATAAATAAGTTATAACTAGATCTACTCGCTCCCAGTCCAGCCTCGTCATAATTGAAACATATAAGTTAACATCCTCAGCCTGAAAAAAAATTGCTTTCAATTAAAAATCGTCAAAAAATGTCTACCTCGCCTATTATTTACTTTTTTGTTCTTAAATCTTACACAGTTTGATTGGAATTTGATAGAATTTAAAAAAAAAAAAATAAGGAACTCCCAAACAAAACATCGCATCAAATTTATGAGAGCGCTGGTTTTTACGCCGTAAATGATACTAGACATGCAGAAAAACCAATCATCTGCGCCATTGATCTAAGACTAAGAGGCGTCCCAGGTAAGACCTGGAAATTAACTCTATCAAGTTAAATGTGTATGTGTGTAAGTTTACTGGTAGAGGGTGTGTAAGTGTGTGTCGATCTCACCACTCGCTACACTGAAGGTGTCGATTGGCAAGCTAAGATAGAGTAGGCGATGATTACAACTATTAGTACTTGCAAGTATTGATCCCATCACAGCATCATAACACCAGGCGCAGTGTCACACAACCGGCTTTGTAGCCTAGCGGTTAGACACTTGCTCAGAGATCGGGAGGTGCGTGGTTTGATTCGATCTCCAGGCCGAGTCAAACCAAGGACTTTAACATTTGGTATTGGCAGCTGTTCCACCTAGTGTCTGGAATTATGGATTTAATGTTAATGAAGTCTGGTTGGCCCGGTGTCAAGATAATGTGACTGACTGTGTGGTGTACGCAAGCGCTCCTTACTTCACAGTGTAACAGCACGCTTTTAATTGCCCCCAGCGCCGTCTCTGATGTAACCTTAAAGTTGACTGGGGCGTTAAAATTCAAACAACCAGCCAAGCAGTGCCACACGAAGAAATATGATGACCTTGGCTTACCTAGGCGAAAATGAAGGGGATACGAAGGCAGTAGATAGATGAGTTGAGAGATAGGTAGTTTATTTAAGTGGTTAATTGATTGATGGATCTGTTGATAGATAGGTATAAAATTGATAAATAGGTAGATGGATAAATAAATAGATAGATATTTAGGGCAGATTGATTGATTGATTGATAAACTGGTAGATTGCCTAATTGTTTCGTTGATTAATAACCAGATAGATAGAGAGATAGGTAGATAGAGAAAGAGGGGAAACAGAAAGATAGAGAAGGATGAGAGACAGATATATAGAGAGAGGATTACATACTTGACAGTAGTTCCAGTTAATGCAGTCGTTTAGCATGATCTATAGATAAAAAAAATATCAAGAACAGGCTTCAGACGAAACTGTTCACCAAGCAGACATAAAATACCATACTTGGTATACATTTTTCATACAAGCAGCGTATTAAGCGATAAAAGAGAGTTAAACTGTATACGGGTAAAGAATTTTTAGTCTCACCACTTTGAACTTGAACAACAATACTCGTATTTTTCTAAAGCCAGCATGACTAACACAAACAGCTCATTGGAGTGTGTGACAGAAACATTTTTGGCGTATCGGGAGTGATGTCATATAGGACCATGGGGCTGAATAAAGGGTTTCATATACGAAATTTTGTCATGTAATCTTTGTAACAGGCCAAACACATTTTGAACACAATCGAATCTTTTACAAATGACAACATTTAAAGCATAAAAATCGTTTGATCGTGTGTGATTCTGACATCAAGTCAAAACATTTATAACTTTTTACTGACGTTGCCAGCCTTGAGAGCCGCGTAATATATTGGTTTCTAGGTCAATGCATCCTTTTCCTTTTATGGCATATTTATATCGAATGTTTTTAATAATGCCGATCTCGGCTTCACTATCCACCCATTCATAAAAATCTTATAAATGTGCTTACATGCCATTACTTAGGTCCCAAATCCTATTTCCCTACATGATAACGGCTTTTACTTTGTGCTCGATTATCCAATATTCATAAGACAGAGACCTCCCCGTACAGCTTTCAAATTGTAAAAATTCCGCAGTATATCGGTCCTGAAAAGCCGGACCACACTTTTATCTGCACGTGCGTCTTTCTAATGCGAAAAATTGCATATTACTTTATCAGTATACGTCGGCCCCATTGGGTATGCTAACAAGGCCTGTAGAAATTGTCGTCCGTTGGGTTATGACTTTCATGACCACATTAAATCAATTAGGATAGAGCATTGCTCCTCCAAGTTCCCATGAAGCAACCATTCCGGTAGCTGTTACAGTCGTAATGGAAAATGGGACTCCAGATTCGGCCTACACATCGTAGCACTCGGTGGCACAAAGTAACTCATTTATTATAGCAAGTTCAGGAATTAGACACTAGTTGAGGTTATGCACGTTCATCGCAAGACGGCGCTTGATGTGCCGATGCAACTGATACCTTGCGTGTTGACGGCGATAATGGGTGGCCCAAAAACGCCCATAGGCAGCGTGAGTTTTGCAGCAGACGATTGCTTAACAGGCTTGGGGGAGTTGTCAATTGTCTGGAAAGTTACTGAAACATATAAATAGATGTAGCAGTTTTTTAAGGTTGAAGTAGAAATAATTTAAGGTCCAACTCAAGGCCAAGGCCCAACCACATTGTGAGTAGACTTTTCAGTTCATCGTTTTAACAAAACAGCTATTTTTATACCAATCAATCATAACCTTAAGCCTAGCTTGACCCCTCACCCCATGCCGCATCTTCCTCTCTTTATTTATATTGCTATCACTCTCTCTGATCCCGTCTTCTAATTATATCTCTTATCTCTGTATCTTATTGAAGCGGTACGCAAGAATAGAATAACTAATTAACAATTAATAAAGTCACCATACTACAAGACTCAGCTTAAATTTTTTGGCCCCGTGGTGAGGCTGAACGGTCCCATACGGACCGGGTATGAGGAAGTGCTCACTCGCGACTCTCTGGAGCGGAGAGTTTAGTAATGTACTAAGTTTACTTACAGCATGCCTACCTTCTAAAACTCAAAACTAGTTAAGGGTGTCTTACCAAACATATGATATAATATGTATATTACATGAACTAATAAAATAAGTTATCTCTAACCATCTAACCAAATCGGGTCACAATGAGAATAGAACGCACAGGGAAAAATTTTTTTAAAATAAAAAAAAACCCAGCTATTTTTATTTCAAACTGTTCGCTGCGAATCTCAAACCTAGTGAGAGAACACTGACTGAGTGTGGTAAAGCCAAACTAATCACAAGACAACAAAGGCGACAATAAAAAATCGAGTGATTATATTTGTTTTGGGTATTTGCGGTGCCTGAGAAACGATCTTGCATACTAGCGTATTTAGGAAAAAAAGAAACTAAAAAATAGGTCTCCTCGATTTAGCTTTAAAATCGTCAAATTTATTGTGCGTGTTCCTAAAATGTTGAATTTCCCTACGTATAAACACAAAATTAACATTTTTTTAGCCACTTTCCCCTTCTTTAATTAATGGAGTTTCTTCTTTAAAATCAAAAGAGGTTTCAAACAACATGATGATAATTTTAACTTTCTAGTATTTAAGCAACAGGAAGCTCAGATAAAGGCATTGTGTGAAATATCAACGCCTTGTAATATGAACATTTCAACATCCAAATTATTTGGACTGCCTGGTAACGAGACAGGCTACTAAACCAACAAATCAACAAGATTAATTAGGACAGTTTTATACAGGAATTGCCTGTGTTGAACATCGGGCTGTGAGCTTAACCGAAGCTCATTATCCAGTGGTCAAAATGTCTGTGAAACAGAGATCGATACCTGGGCGAACACTAGCTATTACCGATAAAATGATGGTTCGACTATTGGCGATACTAAAAATACAAAATAGCGCTTAAATGTTTGTTTCGACTATTGGCGATACTGAAAATACAAAATAGCGCTTAAATATGTTTGTGAGAAACACTGTCGCCAGAATCATTAACAAAATGTTTTTTTTTTTTGTTCCTCCATTTGTGCCTAAACTAGTGGACCTTTCTTCAACGTCGATATTCTAGCCAACCATAACTGGATTAATTATAGTTTCAACATTGAGGAAAGGTTAGAATGGAAAGGGAAATGGGAAAAAAATAAGATATATAGGTAAAGGTAGGTGATTTTCGTATACATTGTATATGAATAATTTTCGATTCAGCAAAAAGTACACACATACATTTCATCCGTTGTCTCGAAATTCTGCAGAACAGGCAAATACTTTTAAGGAAACAAATTAAATGAAGAAGCTTATGAAAACATATATATCATATTTAAAATGTGTTCAATTTTTTAGATCTACATGATAACTTTGTTTGAAAGATTTTAAAGGTATAAAATTTGCAGTCGGGAGAAGTAAGCTTTGTAGTGAAAATGCCCGAAATGTTTGCCCTTAGTATGATTCGAACCTTCGACTTATAGATGCTTCGGCACCCACCGCCTTGCTACTTAGAGAAACATAGCTTATACCATGTTGCCACATCGCTCCACTAAAAAGCCTTCTTCTCTCCACTGCTAATTTCATACCTTTAAAATCTTTCAATCATTTGATTACGCAGTGGCTGCTTCCACTACGTATTATGACATATTTGTACAATTTGATTTTTCTAAAATTTATATTTTTGCTGTGTTTCGTGGACCAGTTTATTGATTTTTTTTTTGCCATTAGCATGTATCAAACTAAGGTGACAATAAGAATATTGATTCAAGTCATAATTGTGAACACAGTGTTACATGAATAGGACAAATTAATTTTTTTTTTTATTTACGATAAACTCAAGTATGTACATTTCCGTGACTCCCATCTTGTTGCACATAGCTCTGTTACTTTCTCTCTTCCCCTGTCTTTCTTTCACTTCTTTTCAATCTTTTAATATCAGTCTCCCTTCCCTACTGCAGTGTCTCTCCTACTTTCTCGCGCTGCCTTTCCCCCGTTCGTTTCCACTCGTGCTTGTTCTATTGTCGGTCAAATCCAGTTTGCCGAAATGTTTACAAATCATCAATAATGAATCGCCTCACTTCCCTGGGCAAACTTAGCTTGATGCTCATAACATGTTTAATTTCGATATAACAGAGGCGGTGGTAGTGCACGCCGCTCACTTGTATATCACATAGAAACCTAGGTTAAGGTGTAAACCTTCAAAGGCACCGCATTCTGTTAGCCCTTTCTATGTAGGGTTCTACTTGCCCCGCAACTAGTTCAAATATATAGAATGTCGAAATTTTAGCGTTCTAATGTATTTGATGTTTTAGCTAGTTGAAATAAGTAGAATGTCGCAATTTTAACATTCCAATGTATTTGAGAGTTTTTAGTTCAAATAAGTAGAATGTCGCAATTTTAACATTCCAATGTATCTGAGGGTTTTTAGTTCAAATTAGTAGAATGTCGCAATTTTAACATTCCAATGTATTTCAGTGTTTTTGGTTTAAAAAGTAGAATGTCGCAATTCAACATTCGAATGCATCTGAGAGTTTTTAGTTCAAATATGTAGAATGTCGCAATTTTAACATTTCGATGTATTTGAGGGTTTTTAGTTAAAAAATAGAATGTCGCAATTTTAACATTCCAATGTATTTTTGAGGGTTTTAAGTTCAAATATGCAGAATGTCGCAATTTTAGAACTCCAATGTACTTTATGTTTTTTACCAGTTCAAATAAGTAGAAAGTCCCATTTTGAACATTCCAAAATTTTCTATTTTTTTAAATAATCCGTTTTTCTTAGCTTCCTAACGTTACAAATTGCAAGACACCATCCAAGTTTGGTGGAATGACATATTTGTGATAAGATAAGGTATATTTTTTTATCCTTTAAAATATTAAAGTTCTTGCGTGTACAGAGTGCATTAAAGAATTTTGAAGAGGCAATAGTAATAAATAATATATTGATACAGAAATGTATATTAAACGTGCGCAGAGTGCAAAAAGGCGCATCTTAAGGAATAGTTAAATCAAAATATTAACCTCTCATTTTCTCAATATGAAACTCTGAAAATATCACATGACTTTAAAATAAATACTGGATCAGTGACTTGTACTTATAGAACCAGAGGTATGAAACTATAAATAAATACATGCAAATGGCTTATGCATCGAAAAAGATTTATTGCAGTTAGTAAGAAAAATGTGTAGCGTCCTCGTTTGTCCTGGATATATGTACAAGACGCCCACCGTGCACTGAAATTTTTTCTTCAGAGAAAACGGACGGGTACAGCCATTTATGAGTGATTGTAAAATTTCTTTTTCTCTGTGTCTGTTGGAAATCTTTTGATTGAAAGTGTAGAGAACGAGAAATAATGAAATGCCGACATCTCACTCACTTGGACTGTTCTCTCTGCATCGTTCACTTTGTACGACCTCTCAGCTCAATAGAAGTAAACAAAGCTGTCTCGTTGTGATTAAATACGGAAATTGTTTTCTAAAAATAGAATAGGGAAAACTGGAGTGCATTCCCGTATTCAACATGAGCAAGATTTTTGTATGACTACAATTGTCAACCTTTTTTATAAAGCAGCACTAGAAAGTCTTGTTTCATTTTGCCTAGTAGCCTGGGGCGGAAACTGCAGACAGCATGACAAAGTCAAAATAAAGAGACTAATCAAGAAAGTCAATGAAAGGACTCAAGTAGAGAATATGTATGTGGATCAGCTTTATAAGACCTTAAGTAAAAAGAAAATATCCAACATCATTAAAAACGAAAAACACCCATTGCATAGTCAAATTATTTTGGAAGGTATAGGAAAAGGCTGTTGTCCCTAAAAACAATAAAGAAAAATACAGATCATCATTTCTACCATCATCAATTCGTAACTCGAACATAGACAGTTCGTAAAACCTAATCTGGTACTGCCATCTTTCTTTGAGTCTATACCATCGCCTCAATAGAATATTTACTAGACTATATGCATAATTATATTCAATACAAGTAACTCGTCTTTATGCACGGATCTTATTTACTTAAAGGAAGAGATAGAGATAAAGAGATAGAGAGAGAAGAATGGGAGAGAGAGGGTTAATGGGTGTTTGTGTGCATTTTTTTCTGTTAATTATCATTCCTATGTTTTACTGTTTAATATGTATCAATACATTTACATGTGATACGCAACTGTGAAAACAAATGTCCTGTGGGGTGAATAAAATGTATCTTATCTTATCTTATGAAAGTGATTGTAATACTATGGGAAACATAGAAAATCTCTTATTTTCTAAACTGCTACAATAAAAAGTACACAACTATATATTCAAGCAGAAATTTTTAGTGAAGCTTTATGGAGATCTATAGTCCAGTTGGTAAGTGGAAGAGGGGAGTTAGAATTACATTAATACATTTCTAGTAATGACGGGGTTGTATATGGCTTAGGCGTTAGCATATTTTTACTCACTTCAAAGCTTAAACCTACTTTCACGTGTTGATAAATAAACACTATAGAATCGCCGATTGCTGTCTTGCTTCATGACAAGGGTTTTAAAGAGGACATTTAATGGACAAAAATAGCTGCAGAATATTGGCATCGATAAGTTAACAGAAAAAAAATTAACAAGAATTTATGAGCCATGCAATAGAAAAGCCATTCAAAAATCTTTTCCTAAAAATATCGAAACTGACGTTTAGACCCAAAAGATTTCTATTTTTTTTAAAATATAGTATAGAATAATTATAAAACTCTAAAGGTTAAAAATCACGTACTTAGGTGCACTTAGTCTGTTTTGAGGAACTAGTTTTAACACTTTGTGGTTTATATACAGGAGCTTAAAAAAGAATGTTTTGAACGCCTACGCGTTTATTTAGCTCCTGATCTAGTTTTCAAACTATCTGGATAAGGAGACAAAGTCTAATGAACCGATAAATTAACCCCCCCTCCGCCTCCACTCCCTGTACTCGATACCAAACGCCGAGTAAAAACACACTGTATCAATGAAATACATAAAACAAACAAGGATTCACAAAACTAGCGGTGTAAAACACGTTTCTTTTGGATTCTGGATGCTTTCACTCAAATAATCGGTACGAAGACGTTTTGATGTTTATTGTTTTATCTAAAAACTCGATAAAACCTGGAGTTTTAAGCGCGTTCTGTACATTTGTATACTTTTTGCCTGCATGGAAATCTCCTCATGAATGTAGAAAAACTACCCCTGCCTCCTCCCGCCCCCTTGTGAAATAAGAATGTATGAAGATACTTTTACAACACTATCATATCTGTCCATCTATCTCTCTCCATCTATCTGTAAAATTGCGATATTTACCTAACTATTGTACCTTGCCATGACTTGTAAGTTTCAAGATGTTGCATTTATGAGATGGTTTGCTGGGCACTCTCTCTCTCTCTCTCTCTCTCTCTCTCTCTCTCTCTCTCTGTCTCCTCTCCTCTCTCTTGTCTCTCTATCTATCTATTCACCTATCTATCCGTCTTTCTTTATGTCTATCTGCCTATCAACATACCAGGCTGTTTGTCTCTCTATCTACCACTAGAGAAAACGAGCTGCGGTAAAATCAAAAAACTTCATTCGAAGTATATAATCTCTAATTTGAAGCATTTACTAACCACACCACACTGCTCGCACCAAAAGACAATGCCGTCTTGAGTTAACAAATTGATGTAAACGTTTTGTTTTGGGTCAACTTTTCGAAAACATTGCATCGTATTTGCAACCTAACAAAGACACCGGTAGCTAGATCTATGCCCCATTCATTGAATCCCATCACAAACAGTTTGTGATTGTTCAGCCCAACATTTCACATTCCCCACACCACCTTACGTTTTGACAAGTACTCATTCCTGTACCGAAACACACACACACACATACCCAGTCTAACAGTCGACCTGTGCATTGGTTCTCTTTTCCTGCACTCCAAGACCGAAAGATTATTCTTATTTTGTCTCTGAGACTAACCAGATAGCTGCGCGTCCAGACAAGTCCCAATGAATTATTCTGGTTGACTTTGGTAGAACTACAAGCATTGTTGTTTTGTTTTGCCTTAAAGATGCTTTAATAGATTAAACAAAACTACCTGCTGATCTTATTCTTCCGCTTTTTTATCTTTTGTAATTGAAAAAAGTTCGAGTCTTCGTTTTTACATTCTCTTATTGCTATCACATACATTCTTTTAGTTCTTTTCACTTAATTCTTCAATTAATTTAAACCCACTTTTTATATTTCCTAGAATGTTTTCATTTTCTTCTATACCGTAATACCATTTATGCTCTCTGGCTGGTAATTTTCTTTTAATTGATGCAATCAACCTTCCTTTTTCGCATAATACGCCAAACGGCATTTTCCAAGTTCGTGCTCCATAGTTATAGCTCACTTAAAACATTTAATTTTAAATTCAAGACTTTGAAAAAAATACTCCGTGTCGTCCCACTCAACCAACACAAATGGAAAGAGCAGAATTTATTGATAAAAGATTACAAGCAGACTGACTGCATCAATAACAAACTTGTCTAGAATTATGCGTAGGATAAATAATTATAGCTTCAATTAGGAAACAGTACGATGGAGTAACAGCAAAAACTCAGTGCACTTATTATAGGATAAGGCGTAATAGAGTCGTGAAATTAGAAGTTGTTAATGTTATTCAAGCCGATGCTCAAAAATACAAAGTGTTCGTTAATTATGCTGCATGCTTTGAAAATCGCGTTATTCTCCTACCGCAAAGAAAGTGAACCAAGATTAGTACCTGGTCTTTATTTATCAATTTCGTTTTTTTTTAAAGATTAAGATTAACCGGTTTTCATATCTTCTTTCTCGTTAATATTTCTTAAAAAAAACTAAGTTTTCATTTTTAAATTTTTTTACCCAGCTAAATTCCCGTTTAATACTTTTTCATTAAACCTTACGACAGAAATTCATTCAAGTATGCCGATAAACTAGGATTATTACTGTAGATGCAGAATGGCCTGCTTTGGTATTTATTTTATATCTGACAAAGAAAAGCCTTTTTTTTTTTTGTTCTGTTACTTTTTCTTCAAAATTATTCCTCCAACGCCCACACTTTAATTGTTAAACTTATGCTAGTACAGGGCATAACTTACCTGTTGCCAATCCAATTGTCTTTTCGTATCAATGGAGAGGCATAAAGAACTTGTTGCCAATAGTCTTTTCCCGTAAAGGGCTAAAATGAGAGAATTTCTTTTGTTCTTCAAAACGTTCTTTGCAAGACTGGTTTTTCTCTTAATTTCATGTACAAGAACGAACCTACGTTTATGCTTAGACTGCGTGTTACTGATCCGTTCCTGAAACCGTTAGAATTTTGTTGTTGTTGTTGTTGTTGGGCATTGCCATAGTTTTGGGATGGGTTTTATGGTTTTCAAAAGTCATATTTAATCTTCAGCTGGCAGGGCTGTATAATAAGCATAAAGAGAGTATTCATGTTACTGTCGTCGTTGTAGGTAAAATTTCCTGAATGAATATTTCAGTGTAGGGATAAAAAATAAAACAAGCGTGTTGATTTCCACGTTTTATTTTTAAACGGTTGTTATTCATATCCATGATTTCTTGTTGAACTTTGAACGTTCTGGTGCCAGTTTAATTGTGATAACTGACGTGTGGATTTCTGTATCGAAAAGAGCGGAACGAAGTTTGTCCATGTGAAGTGCCTTTGAATAGCCAGTCAATGAATATGGCGTATATGTGTATTTTATCGTTCCTTGATTACGCTAGTCTGTTTTTGTTCAACTCCGCTCTTTTTTTTCTTTGTTATTCTTGCATTATTACTATGAAAAGAACCCAAACACTGCGAATAATGGCGCACTGTGTTGCTTTACATTTCTTGGGTAGTTGAATAAGGAAAATGCCCTTTGAAATTTTCAGATCTCCTAGACCATGTATAGTTTAATACATTTCATTAAGGTTTAGTGAACGTGGAAATTCTGAGCTCAACCAGAGCGAGAAATATCTCTGTTATGACATAGTATATACCGCATGTATTTCCATTCTTCTTTGAACTCCATGCGTTTTCGTTCTCAGATCTTAGTGATGAGTGATATTACCAAATCTTCATTGTAAATATCGTGAAAAAAGATATTCTCTCAATACATTCTATCGATCTCTTCACAACTCATTCTTGTTTTAAGCAGGAGTAGATATATATTTAGCCTTTCTAGCAGTGTTGTACTGGTGGTGAATCAAGGAGAGAATTTTATGACTTAGGCGTGATTGCCTATTTGTTTGAAGAAGAATAAAAACTTTGTGATGTCAATAATCTCTTCTGAAAAATCTTCTTCCTCTGGAGCAGCGTGACTCAGTGATTAGCCTATCGAACTAATGATCCGGCGGTTGTGGGTTTGATTCCTAACCACGAATCGTGTTGTAAATGCTTCAGGAAATCAATTTATCCACACTTTCCTTAGTCCACCACCGGTAAACTTAAGTGAATTTGCTTTAATGTGTATAGGCCTCATGGTGGAAGTATGATAGGTCGGCGGTGGAAGACTATAACCATATTTTGTGTTTCATCGTATAGTCCAGTGGTAGATGCTCGTCTTTCGAACTGATAGGTCCAGGGTTCGATGCCTGCGTTCAGTAGGTTGTGGTTTAGTTGTTTTGAAATGCTGTTTACATACATTTCTCAGCCTAACTCATGCGTTATAGTGGATCCGACTATAAACAGTGACAGATCTTGCCAGTATGGTAGAGCGATGCGTTTTCACTGCTGCTCCTCTATGAGATCAGAAGATTTTTTGGTTTGTGATGGCCTGACGAGGAACGTATGTGATGCGATTCGACCCTTTTTAGGCGCTGTTATAAAAATCTTTATTTTTTTCTTTCTTCTCATTCTTCATCTTCGTCTTCTTCATCATCATCATCATCATCATCATAATCATCATCATCATCATCATCATCATCATCATCATGATCATCATCATCATTATCATCATCATCATCATCATAATCATCACCATCATCATCATCATTATCTAATTCTTCTTCTTTTTCTTCTTCCTCTTCTTCTTCTTCTTCCTCTTCTTCCCCTTCTTCTTTTTCTTCTTTTTCTTTTCTTCTTCTTCTTCTTCTTCTTCTTCTTCTTCTTCTTCCTCCTCCTCTTATTCATCTTCTTCTTCTTCTTCTTCTTCTTCTTCTTCATCATCATCATCATCATCATCATCATGATCATGATCATCAACGCCATCATCATCACTTCCTCTGAGGTGTTAAACTTATCTATTTAAATGCATATATATCACGAAATCTATACGAATATTGATCAAAGCAAAAAGAAACTAGATTTACCGGCTTTGTGTTGGCTCGTAGTATTACCACGTCAAATTAAAAAGTTGAAATACAATATTAATGAAGATATCCAGTTTCTCGTCAAAACCACCATGCTTGTCAATCACTTAATGTAAACTTTTTCCATCCATAATGAGAAGGTTAGTTTGAGACATGGCGAAATGTTGCTTATATTTTCAGTAGATACAGTTAGTGTAATCATATCTCCTCACATTGTACCAGCTAACAACACAGAAAACGTTAAGAACTTGTGAAACGCACTCAGTAACTGTAGGATTACCGTCTATGACATTTCACTTAATGACGAATCAAATTAGTTATATCTACATAAGAGTTACTCGAGTAGTAAGAGATGGTCCTCGTAGGATGGAAGAACCCTCTTGTTTTTATTTCAGACCTAGAACTTACTCTCTCAGTTGGAGTTCTTGGTTTTCTTTTTGATAAACTACAAGAAAAGAATCAGAAATGCAGATAATAGGATAGCCTTGAAGAATTAGAAAGGGTGGAAATTCTATTAAAACTCTAAAGAAGAAAATACCGGTTACCAATAAATTATTGAGGAAAGATTATTTCAAAATTGCGTTTTTAAAGTTTAAATGGGCTTTGAAGACAATTATAAACAGTGACGTTACATACAAATCATAAAGTCTCTCTCTCTCTATCTCTCTTTCTCTCTATCTCTCTCTTTCTCTATATCTCTCTCTTTCTGTATTACTCACTCTCGCTTTGTCATTCTATCTATTTATCTTTCTATCTATCTACCTATCTATCTATCCATCTATCTACCTATTTATCTATCTATCTATATCTGTTTCAAGATAATTTTCTAACTCAGTTTGTCAAAATATTTTTTTTTAGGTCCATTGTTTTTTTTTTCGTTCTCTCCATAAATGAACTATTCATTGCCTCTTTTTAAAAATTACTTCCTCTTCTATCTAGCGCCTCTTATAACTTCTAATTTCCCTTTTTTTCTATTTCATAGATCTTTTTGTCACTGTTTCCCGTTGATTAAACAAGTTCTTCATTCCTTTCTATTATATTTTCTCAAACTTATCTGGGTTTTTTTTATATCGTTTCCTTTTACCCTTGTGCCGCGCTACCCGATTTTTAGAAAAAAAAATGTGTCTCTTCTTATCCCACTTAGAAAAATTGTAAAACTCCAAAAATCCTCCATCTTACACTGACATGAACAGTTTGCAATGATATTTACATCGGGCTCTCATTTATTGGCCTATCGGTCTCTTCAAGTACCAGTCGACGACTATAAACTCTAAGTGCCGCTTGAAGTCGAGAAGTAAAGTTGAGTAATTGAAATATAGTAGGTACTAGCGTGTCTCTATCTCGACTCCGTACCTGACCGACGTAAAATTACCTTGATTGCTTTTATCTGGCGGTTCTACGTGTCCACGTGCATTAAGAAATTCAGGCTTTAAACTTTTCATCGTGAGTTTTGAAACTGAAGGTTTTTTGTCCTACTCTTTGCTAGCAGAATCATTGTGTCCTCTCATCCAGTGTATGTTGTTGTTGTATACCTCTTCTTTCCTTCTTTCTCTATATGATCTTAGTCTGTCAGTTGATCTGTAGGTCCTCCTGTATTATTGTTTGACAATTTATCTCTCTTCTATTTTTATTGTTTCTTGGTCGGTCCCCCTTTTCTTGTGCGTTAATCGCCATCAGTATGTCTGTCCATCTGACTATATCCTTTTTGTCGCTTTCGTACTTTGTTTCTTTCTCGCCTCAGTGTCTTCGTCAGTCAATAAGTGTATGTCTCTCTCTGTCTCTCTGTCTCTGTCTCTGTATGTCTGTCTGTCTGTCTGTCTCTCTCTCAATCTCTCTCTCTCATTCTATCCATCTATCTCTCTATCCACTTTTCTCTGCCAATCTTTGTGTTGGTCTCTGTCGCTTTTTCCTCCCCATACAACCATCTTACCTATCTCTGTCGCTGCTTCTGATTGCCGCCCCTCACAGCAAAAAATACAAGCTGTAAAACTCTACCGAAAACAAAAACACTGGCTCTGCCGCGGAGAAAATCACGTTTGTGGGAGAAAAGTCGACAAACTCGTCCTCTGGAACAATTTCACACCCGGTTACTTCCTCTATCACTGTCTAATTTGCCACGCAAACACACACGCAGGCAGACGCACAATATATTTTCCTTTCTGCTGATGCTCGTTCTTGAAAGACCGAGAGTTATAGGAAATTCTTCTCTTACTCTTTTCTTTTTCGTTTGGAACGATAGGATCGTGGGGAGAGGGAAAAAACCCGAAAGGGGAAAGCAAAAGACAAACAATCAAAATAATCAAACTGAAAACTGTAATCACGTTCATAGGAATGTGACAATAGTTGAAACTTAAGTGATTACAAATGTCTACTTATAAAAGTCTATTTGTAGGAAAATAATAATTCCTATTTTGTTTACTTTTCCTCCCTTCTTTAAAAACAATTAATGTTCTAAAATGTTTAAAGATATTTTGAGCTCATACCATTATAATGTGACAAATATACAACTTTCAATGTAAGATTTTTATCCAAAATTCTCAGACTTTTCATCATTCAGTTTTACAAGAAATCGAAAATGTCTCGCAAGTGAATGCGTCACTGCGTTTGTTCTTAGTGACCTTTCTATTGATTGACGTAGCTTAAATGTTGAGGGCAGTGTTGTCTTAACCCGTCGAACAATAAAACTTACATTTACTAAGATCGAAACTTTGCCAACACACTTGTTGCGTTACAAATTATACATTCCTGAGTTTCTGTTTACAATTATCGCAAGGTGAGAATTATGTTGGGCATAACGCTATCATTCTACCGATATTTTGCAAGATATAATCTTCTACTTAACACTTGTATCTAAGAGCAGGCCCACAACGCTTTCTTGCTGACTAGAGCTTTGTAAGGTTATAAAAAGCATATCTAATACCGCGACCATCATTTATCTTTGAGCACCCAATAGGTTGTACATACTAATTTAAAGAAGAGGCAAACATGAATAAAAATTTTAAAATGCGACTTCAACAGGTGCAGACAATCACTCGACGATGAGAGAGAGAGAGAGACAGAACAATATTTTGCATGACTTGTTGACCAAAAATGTTTTAAGTTTACATCTGCACAAAGAGAAGTTATACCAACGAACGTAAAATACTGCGCGGATAAAGGGAAGAGGTTTGTGTGTATATTTTCTTTTTATTTTGTCAAACTGAGGAATAGATACCCCCCCTCTTCAGTGCCAGACACACTCACTGATGATTTGTTTGAGTTTCTTGTTGCTGGACTGAGATTGTGATCATGGAGTGAAGATAAAGACATGACGATTGTGTATTCTAGCAGTGGGGGCCTAGCTTGTGGTGCGATAGCCCTGTATCATTTTCATTAACGATTACCTACTGCACAATGCAA
The DNA here is from genome assembly GCA_019649035.1 of Elysia marginata. Lineage (NCBI taxonomy): Eukaryota > Metazoa > Mollusca > Gastropoda > Plakobranchidae > Elysia > Elysia marginata. The sequence goes on along the minus strand of BMAT01012197.1, from coordinate 69,244 downwards.
TGATAGCACATGATAGACGCACGACGTCCTGGGACTGGTGGTCAATCGACTCTCTGACCGACAGTTGGAGGTTCTTATCCCGATTCGGTAGGTAAGCGTTTTTTTCCTGACAAAGGGTCTTTACAATCATTCATTTGCCTCGACCAGGCGTAAAATGAGTACCCCGCTATTGAGACTGTGCACTTTACGAAAAATAGTGCGCTCTACTATCAATATGACGGACGCTTCCGGGTGTTAGAGTAAAACTCTATTGTGCTATAGATCAATGTGACTCTAAATCTAGTAGAGCTCGACTGACCTGACGCACAAAGAATTATACTCTAACTTTGGGAAGCGTCCGCCTGGCTAGGATAGATAGCATAACGCGCGTCTAAGAACCACTAAACTAGGGATTTTGTCTCCACTAAGTTCACCCACTCTGATAAAGTTAACCCCAATAATGTTAACATTGCCGCGTCAGGTGGGGATTTGTTTAGAATTGGTTTTCACCCAAATAGTTATGCTGGATTTAGGCAGTATGGGTTTATGATCAGGATTTCTAAAACCGGTGCTAGTTAATGAATGAGATTTATACAATGTATGGAAGTCAGATGATGAACGAGATTTATACACTGTTTGAATAGCCAGGCATAACTTCTGCTCCAATACATTGAACTACGTACATTAAATATACTACATATAGTCGCAGATTAACGTTCGGAAATACAATAAGAGTAAATCGATGACAATTGACGTCAATAGCGAGCAATGTGAAGAGAACAATTTATCCGCCTTTCGTGCAATATTTTGTTGTCCGATTTTTTTCTTTCTTTTATCTCTCTATCTAATATTTCTCGCTATCTTTTTTCTATAGATCTTTCTTTTACCTAAATATCTTTAAATGTTTTATTTTCATCTGTTATTATTAAGGTGGTTTTATTCTATCATCTTGTCAATATCTCTACTTATTGTGTGTTTACTCTTCCTTTTTAGCGGTTACACGTGTCTGGTTTTCCTGTCATCAATCTAAATCGTTTACTTGTTAACAGATTATCTTTCCGCGTCTCTTTCATTAGTGCTTCACAGCTACCCTCCACTTATAGGGAATGAGAGTAGATGTGAAACAAGAGTTGAATCCCTTTGCTAAAACAACAACCCTAAACTGGTATAGTGCTTTTATAATATATACCTACCTTTAGGAATGATATGATTTGAGATCTTAATCTAAATAAACTTATAGAGCTAAATGAAAAGAAAACTATCTTCAAAATAAATACCTCCTATAAATTTCAAAAAGATTTGATTTAAGAGACAAAGGGAATGTTATCCGATTTTAGTTTTATGAATTATTATCTTAAAAAATATGTTCTAATGAAGACATCAAAACATAACTCTGCATGTGCTAGACTTCATGGTGAAATGTCTCTCCAATTGACACCAGAAAAGTTCCGCTAATTTTGTTAAACTTTTCCATCCTGATTGAGGATTGATTGTCCTTATGTTTCGTTGTTTGAAATACTCACGTCTTGTAATCTCAAAACTGCTAGATCAGGTTCATGTGGATACGGCATCACGCCACTGAACCGCTGGTTGTTTAGAAACATTACTTTTATAAAGATTAGCGACTGACGTCTCTTTGGTTGGGAGAGGGAAATCAATAAAGTGTTGACACATTTGCGTTGAATGTATGATCCTTGATTATGTTCTCGCTTAAGGTCGACCTAACATATTACAAGGAATAAGACTTGAGCAAGAGTAGCGGAACTTTCCTGAAGTCTACCCCAGTGAGACTCAATCGTTAACGCTTCACCCATGGCAATGGTTCTGACCTAAATCTATTTACCTATTGGTTCGGAATTTGGTATCGAAAATGGTCAAAGAGCGCTTTCTTTACGCTGCATCATACTTTTCCTGCATCGTGATACACAAAGGGGTGCGTAATCTGCAAGAAGGAGAGTCAAAGAGATTGTTGTTTTCCAAGTTGTGATGTAGATTATTTAGGTCAGAAGCGTTGATGTGCTGACGTCAGTTTGGAAAGTAAAGACTATCAAAGTGAAACAAAATGGTTACAAATCGGTTCCTTTTGTTTGTTCATGACTTGGTTTTAGAACATATGAAGCATAAGTTTGACGCGTATAGACTAACTAAATTTAGAAAAGTGAGTGAATTGAACTAGCTTCCTTCGGTCAAGGAAAGGCCCAGGTTTACATCTACTTTTCCCTACCAAAACAATTCATGTCTTAATGTTTTTCTTTTTGTTACCGTCCCCAAACTTGTCTTTCTGTCACTGCTTTTCCTATCCTTCATTTGTCTCTTTTTTGCACCATCATCTCCCTTTGTCTCTCTGCTGGGGCCCTTACACAGCTTCCTTTCTAAGTTTCATGTTTCATCTTTTTTGTTTTGTTCCTCATAATCAACAGCGCAGTCTATTTACTTACGCTTCTGTTTTGTGTCTTCCATGCGGTTCTCCACAGAACGTGCTTCCTTGTATCGTTCGGATAAATCATTTTGCAATCGTTTACAATTCAGTATTTCTCTTATGCTACTTCTATACCTCTATCCATTTTTTAAAATCAAGTCTAGTGCAGAAGACAAAGCCTATCGTTTTCCTACACCGGGAACTACTTGCGACCCACCCAAATCAGAAAGGTGAAAAGGAAAAAAGAAGAAAAAATATGCGCTCTCCTCGAACGGTCTCTTCTTCATCCACACGCCCACCACCCTACCTGGAACTGCTGACAGAGGACCAAAAGTTGTAAAAAATATGTTTCCCCGACCAACCCTTTTGATAGAAAACAACGCGCCTATCAACCATGAAACAACGCGCCTATTAGCCATGCATCAATCGCCATCACCCCAATACTTCGAGTCTTCCTTTACATCTTTCCGCTATATATCTCGCCTAATACTCTTCTGTACCCTTCGTTTATCTTGCAAAACCAGTAGGAGTGAGATGAATTAGTCAATGTTTTAGCTATCTTTCCACGCACATCATGTGAGCACGTTTCTTGGATATGGAAGAGCATGATGTAATAGACAAGATAAGACTTGTATTTCTTGACATAGAGGATCTTTAACAAAAACCTTGCTTCTACATTGCCCATACGATTCTAGACGCATTGTTTTTACAACATCAAAAAGCTACGGAAGTTGGTGGAAGTCAATAAGCGATCTCATATGGCCAGTAGGCGTGTCTATAGCTGCTACGTTTGCCGTTTTGCCTCCTGAATCGAAATTAAAATTATTTCATCAGATAGAAAACAGAGGAAAGGGCGCATGACAGGTGATCGAAATAAAAGAAAAATATTTTAATATTAGATTTATTTCGAGATTGCCATGGACAATATTTTTAAGAGCCGAATAGAGCTTGAAATCCGAACTCACTTTATTAGTTTGGCTTAGAATCACGTCTGTATTGAGAATAATATACAATTTCTCCACAATAAACCTAAAAATTGTTCCTACCTTTCTTTAAATTCCGATACCAAAATTCATACTTTCCTCGTGTTTCTTTTTTTTTCATAATGTATCAAAATTTCAATACAGGACAAAGCGTGTCATTTAATTAGGAATTGAACAAAAATGAAAAACAAACTATCGGAAATTTTGATCACGAGAGTAACTATATGGCTCGGTTTAAGTGCTTTCCTGATTGGTGAAAAATTGACGTCATCGCTTTTCGTTGACAGTCTTGCAGCAGTTGATTCACAGGGGCTCAATGCCCGTCAGTGCTAGTGGATTGTGATCAGTTGTAAGAAGTAGTCGGTTCTCAAACAATCTAAGAACACAAGATCGGAAACGGAAGTGAAGTAAATGGATTAGCCTCGATTTGCCTTCCGTAGCTTAGATAATTTGGGATACACTTGCGACTAAAATAGTACAGTAAACAATCTGTATTTAGAATGAGCAGATCTGGACACCAAGTGATAGTTCTCACGTGCAATCCACAAGGAGCAAGAGAGAAAGGAAGACCAAAGGGTACCTGGAGGAGATCAGTGGAAAGTGAAAGAGTGGAGTCAGGGAAGACATGGAACGAGCTCAATTGGCTCGCCCAGGACAGATGTGAATGGAGGAAATTGTGGGTGCCCTATATTTAACGAGAGCAAATCGCTCCATATAGCTTTCCTTTCTTCTGTTATCACTTTAATAATCTATCACCTGTCTTCTAGTCGGCGGTTCTGTTCCGCTGAATAGATCAAATTGCATGAGTGCAAATACCATCTATCGCTATGCCTCTAGCCCAACATTTCTCTTTTTTCCTGCTCCGTTCTTAATGTCTATCCCATGCACTGCCTGTTTACAAACTCTCTCTCTCTCTCTCTCTCTCTCTCTCTCTCTCTCACTCTCTGTGTCTCTAGGTCTCTCGCTCTCTTTCTCTTTCTATTATAATCTTTTCTTTTTTTCCTCTGTTTTATATTTTTAAAATACTTTTCCGCCAGTCTTGCCCACCTCATTCATGTATAAACACGAATCTTTCATTTTCTCCCTGTTCTGTCTGTCTGTCTCTCCAACTATCTATCTTTCCGCTCTGTATGTCTCTCACTCTTTGTCTTTCTCTCTGTCTCTCTCTGTCTCTCTCTCTCTTTATGTTTTTCTCTATATATTTTTGTTTTCGGATATGTTCTATTTCTAGAATATCCTGGAACACCTGTAATGAGTTGTGTCAATCTTAGGCTTGTTTCAATGCCCCATAAGTTTATCGCCTTTCACTAGAACGTCTCAGACTTCTCTGAATCAAAGATTTAACTACTATATTACTGTATAAAACCCTTCTCTTCTTGTCATCTCTTTGACTATAATTCTGCATGTGTTTCCCTCGGTCGTCCTACGCCCATCCCTCGAGACCGGAACTTAATGAAAGACCAAAGGCAACGATTTTTCCCAACGGGAAATTAGCTATGACTTGATTCTCTTGTTTGGGCTTTTGGACAAGAACATGAAAGACAGAAATATCGTAAATTGTTTCGTTTGATTTTGCCAGAGCATGTAACTACGAAAGACCATATTTCTATTATAGATATAGTAGAAGGTGGGGATGCTATAGATAGATAAACATATTATTATATATTTTAACAACCATGGAGGTGTGTAACGACAAAAAATTTTTTTGAAGATAACATTTAGATATCCTCTACGCTGTGCTTTTTAAGCTTACCAATTAGACTAAAACTAAATTTTGAACACGAACCTAACGTTTTCACATGTTTAAATGTTTTACTTTCGAGTTTGTTGGAAAAACCTGTCATTTACCTTTATTATTCAAACTTTAGAAAGTGCTTTACAACAGTTTATGACATTGTTTTTCAGTAAATTACTCTCATTTGTTATATTCTAACTCTCAATTACTGCTTCTGGTACCGCGATGACCACTTCAATTTTTCACCACAAGCTCTACAACTACTACTATCCTAAATACCACCACTACTACTATATGTACTTTGACACTCCTCCTCCTTCTCCTACTACTACTACT
>BMAT01012197.1:2041-15894 GCA_019649035.1 Elysia marginata | reverse complement strand
GAGCTCTGATGGATTTGACGTGTTTAGATCATTATCAAAAATATTCCCGGTAATGTATTTGTACTTATCTCATATTTCGTACTTTAATAAACAGATCTAATCAAGTTAGTTTTCACGCTCCTTTTGAAACCGTGAGATTTGCAACAAAATCTTCATTTCCCTTCGATGGTTTCAAATGCTATGTTAACTCTTGGTTTTCGTTTTTACCTACCTACTTTTCCTGCAAATTTTAATTTACGAGTAAAAAATCTGCTCTATGAACAGCTGAACGGTGTAGTTTCTTATTTATTAAAAAGGTATTTTAAAACTGATAAGTTCTTTCACTATCCGGTACTCATAAACGCCTACAATCATTATCATTATTATTATTGTTTATGTTATTATTATTGTTGTTGTTATTAATATCATTATTATTGTTATATTTATTATTATTATTTATATTTATTATCATAAGGCGTAGAAACATTTGCAAAGAGCCTTCCCAAAACACTCAAAGTCAATCTTCAAATCAGTGGGCGAACCCTTGATCAGAGACTCGAGCGTCTACCACTGGACTACAGAAACTAACGTCGTTAAGAGTGAACATCAGTAGGTTAGAGAATCACTTATAACCAGGCCCACCGGGAAAAACCGGGCAAGCCAAAAGAAAACATAAATGATGCGTTGAATGTGCGCGTGATTTCTTGCAGAAGCTAGTTAGGGCAAGTTGGAGACTCATCACTCGCTCTTTAATGGCGAGCTGGTCTAATCATCAAGGAAAAAATATTTTTAAAAAATGCCTTAAAACCTGGGTTAGCCGAAGTGTTATATCAAGTAGAAATTTCCGACATTGAACGTAATAGGATTTGTCGCGAGAAAATTTTGGAGACAAAAAATACAAAACCAAGCGAGTAAAAAGCTCCTTGTATGTAAAACGTAGATTATCATCTACGTTTTACATACAGGAAGTTTTTTACATCTACATTTTACATAAACGTAGTTTTAATACTCATTTGTTTTTGTACTTTTTGTCTCCAACTCCAACAAGAGCGCATCAAGGCACTTACCCTCTGGTCGTCAGGTGAGCTAGCCCAGTAGAAACAGCCCCCGTCAGGTGAAGCTACAAACGTTCTCTTGATATTCAAGTCCAGTATCAGCCAGTTACTGCCGTGACCATTGTCGCTCTGGAAGACGTGGAGAACCTTGCCTTGCTCAAAATCTGACGCAACGTAAATGTTCTCCAGATTCTTGGTCCTGAAAAACACAGTCTCTGACTGGGGAGGTTGACAGATCTGGGCAGACATGGCCTGAGACGTCACCAGTAGAAACACGGCGGCGGCAACAAAACTCTTCATCTTGTTTGTGACTGGTGGACAGAGCTCAAGCTATGTATCTGTAGATATAATTATCAAAATAATCATTATTATGAGCCCTATTGTTTGTCTTGCGAACTATAGAAACGATTAAATATGGCAAGTTGTACAAAGCACGCTGGTAAGCTTCCAAAGCATAGGCATTTACTCCTGTTGCTAGTTTACAGACTAGTCCGAAAGGGATCAGAATAAATAGTACAGGCAGCCACTGTGCAATCAATTAATTGAAAGACTTTAAAGGTATGAAATTAGCAGTGGAGAGAAGTAGGCTTTTTGGTGGAAATGTCCGAAATGTCTGCCTTTAGTATGATTCGAACCTTCGACTTATAGATGCTTCGGCACCCACCGCCTTGCCGCTTAGAGAAACATAACTTATACCATGTCGCCATTACGTTCCTTAAAAAGGAGTTTCATGGAAAAAGGTCCTTGCTTAGCCTCTCTAAGCGACTCGCTTACTTGAACGGGAAGATCCAAATCGCACCAAAGGCAACTATTGAAATCCGGAAGCACACCAACACTTAGCCATAAACGACAAATACCTAGAACAAACGTGAATATTTAATGTTTGCCTCATACGACAAAGGTTGGTGATGAGTCTCTAATTTGTCGTATTTAAGGTATGCCTCATATGATTAGTTGTTCTTGTTGTGTTAGAGTTGTTTTTTCTCCACTGCTAATTTCATACTTTTAAATTCTTTGAATTAGCCCGAAAGAGATCTGACTTAGAGCAGTTGAGTGGTGATCTATCTTACCAAGAGGCCAGAAGCAAAATTAAAAGCTACATGAAAGAAAGATAGACAAAATGATATCCGCACCACTCAGACAAGATGGCTTGCAATGGATAGATAATTTATGCTGGGCCAGACAACATTGTTCCGACTCCAGACTCCAGACTGGCCAGAAGTTACACGTTGAAGAGACACACGCACACAAACACACCATCATACACGCATACACACAGACATTTGACTTTTATATAATAGATATAATGGTATTTTTAATCTATGTTCCTCTGATTGTCCTATTCTGCTCGAAGCAAAAAAACTATCAAAAGTGTGGTTTAACGATTTTTTAACTTACCTTATGTTTTGGACTACCAACGCCAGCGCACAGATTGTATAGAAGGGTCAGTTTTGGTCAGGCTGGGTCTATATATGTAGGAATCGTGTCAGAAACTTGGTGGCAAATTCAGCTAGAGTATGATGTAATTGCCTAATCAGTAGTGCGTGTATTAAATTTGTTCCCTTAGATCTTGCGCATCAAAGAACAACACATCAAAGCGCGCAACAAACTCGAACTGCTATTATAAAGTGCTAACACAGGTAACTTTAGATTGATCGGCAAAAAGCAATTCTGATTTTTAATTGACAACTTGCCTTGTGTAATAGAAAACAATAGAATTATTCGACCTGAGATTTAAAACAAATTAGCTGGCAAACCCTGTTCTACGAACTGGACAAATGTCGAAGTAATTCCATTATCCCAGAAATTTATTTTAACGCCTGAAAATAAAATAATTAGTTTTGACTTGTCGTGGAAACACACATTTATGTCCTGAAAAAAGAATGTTGTTAGAAAATTAGCTATTCCTTGTGCTTGAACCTTTTCTCGTAAGATCACATTGATTGTAAATACTCCTTTGTGATGTGGGTCATTCTTGACATAAATCCGTACTACGTCTTTGGAGCCAACACGGCTCAGTACCACGTACAGTTGTCCATGTGGGACTGTTGCGAGTGAGTTCCTTACTTCTTCAACGCCTCAATTTGAGTTTTCTTTGCTGTGGTCGGCGAAACAGTGCCTGGTAGAACGATTTTGGTTTTAACGTCAACATAATTAACTTGGTGTAATCCATCCATCAATCCATGATACTTTCCTGCGCGTATTGTTTTCTGAATTTTGCGCATCCATTCTAGTCGTCCGGCTTCTATTTTTGCCTCCTAGTCCTAGTCAACACAGTTTTACATTTTAAGTTGTTCTTGTTGTGTTAGAATTGTTTGCGGTTGTCAATTTACATCTAGTCGTTGTAGTTGTTGTTGCCGTCTAAGATTATAGTTTTCTTTTATAGGCCTACTGCTTCTGTGGTGTCAAACTCTTGCTGTCCTAGGTGTGAGACACATTCGTCTCTTTGAAGGCATTTCCAACCTGAAACTGTTGATCCATAGTCAAGCGATCTATTGCTGCTTTACAGCTGATGACATGCGCAGGTTTGTAATGGTTTTCAGCACGAGAAACAAAATTATTTCTTTTAGTTTTTGAAGTATGTCATCTATGCCGTTAACGATAAGGGCGCAATGATTTTTTTGTTGTGAACCACGGTTCTCTTTAGCAAGCAGTTGCTAGGAAAGATGACGTCACGACTTTTGAGCGTTATGGCTGATATTTATCTATGTTACAAAAAAATGACGCCATATGCTGACAACCCCTGGCGGTAAAAACGCACTTAATATAAACACACATACTGAAAGTGATCTTGCTGTCAAGGCAAACTTTCGAAGCACCTACATTTAAAAAATCGCATGTACTTGTGTACTGCCGCAGAGGGTCCAAGTGCTAGGTCATCTAGCTTAAGTGTAAACAAACATGTGGAAAAGAATCTTTTTCATCTATTTGTTGCAATAAATTGTAGTAAAAATGATAGAAATAGAGAGTTTGTAAAGACCTCGATAAATGCAAACTTTATTGTAGCGAAAGTTGTGCAAAGATGAATTTTTGCGGCAAGTTGTTACCGGTCAAAAGGTTGCAATATTTTGAAATTGTGAAAAAAGAAGTTGAGTAGAGTTGGCTTTTAGTGGAAATGTCCAAAAATATGGTTGTCTTTATTATATTCGTACCTGCCACTTGTAGTAGCTTCGTTGCTCACCACCTTGCCACTAGGAGATTATTTATTTTATGTTTTGCACTTACTGACTACTTCTGTCAGCTGCTAAATTCAAACCTTAAAATTTTTCAATCTTTTGATTGCGCACTGGCTTCCTATTTATGTACTTGCAACTGCAAGCCTTTCAATAAATATTTTGTTTTTACTTTATGCATTTTACATAACTCTATTAAAAAACTCCTTGTGCTTCTGACATTTTGTGGTGCTGGAATAGCATAGCACCTTATAGCTGCTACACTCTGTGCGCAACGCAATACAAACATACATACATGTTACATTGAGAGTAATAGTACAATATTTTTTATAACATTTGTATGAATGCGCGTAGTTTTGTTTTGAGGAACTATCAAACTAACAAAAAATATTTCTGACATTAACTAGGTCTGTACCAGATGTTGCCAAACAGTGTCAAATGTCACAAGTTTTGTGGACACTCAAAACATTTGACAGCGTAGTTCTTTTGATAACCAGGCTTCTAGGGTTTCAAAACTCCTTTTCATTGATCCTTATCAAAAGTTAGGATGACAAGAGTTGAAAGCTTACACTGATGTTGCTTGCCAGTGTATTTGGCTGTTTCTTTTCCTGTAACATTTTTCTGTTTGGCAATCTTCAAAGAGAGATGTTGTTCATATGTTTTGGTTTTCATTTAAACATCAGCATACTAATGTGTATTTGAGCTAAGGGTATAATGGGTATAGAAGTCCTGATTTTAAGTAAGTATTTATGAGTCAATAATGAAAAACTAGTATTCATGCTCTAAAATTTGTTTCGACATGATAAAATTTGGTTTTCCAAGCTTATCTTGGTTCTTTTTTTTGTTTTTTTTTATTTTATTCTGGCACATTCAAGTCATAAACAAGCCTTTAAGTACAAAAATTTACTAGTTCTACTATTACCAAAGGGATGTAGCCCTACTGAGAACAAAGCCATGTACCTGCAATTCTATCTTCTGCAAAAATGCTGACATAAGCTTACTTAAAAACAGTTGGCCAAATGGAATAGCAGAATAAAGTTAGATTAGTTGTAATTCAATTCGTTGTAAAACAGTGTGACGTTAAACAAAAAAACACGAGTTTTAAGATAAGATTAATCTTTGTTGACCTTTCAAGTGACACATTGTTTTGGTGATTGCAAGGAACATAGATGTACAAGAAATAACATACACGCTAAATATCAGTTTCAAAATGATACATGTACTAAGATTATACACTTACAAGGAATGAAGTATGTGTTCGTAAAAAGAAAGCGGGAATAACAATTAAATAAGTTTCGTGAAAGTTGGTAAGAACAACTTTTAACAGCGTTTTAGTCTGTATTTGATGCCTAAAGGCGTACAGAGAAACTTATATGGTTGAACAAAGGAGATGTTTATCTTTTACGATCGAGATGATTTTGCTTTGTCTTACAGATATACAATAAATTCGTGTTTATGAACACGCTGTTTGGTTAGCAAATAGGCCTACTATTCCATTTCTTTATAATTGAGTCAATTTTACTTGTCATCTTTTTGTTTACATTTCCTCATTGACCAACCAACGCAAAGTAAACCACATTCTCGATAATCCCTTTTTAGAAGAGGCTTAGGAGCGTTTTATCGACGTGGAATGAGCGGAGGAAATACAAACGGGTGTTCAATTTATTTAAAAGAGCCATAGAGTGGACGTTTCATTCTAGCTTATTGTCAATAGTTACTCCTAGATACTTATACGATTCTACGCGCCCGAATCCTTCATAATTTTTAAAGACAGGCAGCAGTGGCATTTTTTTTTCTTTTTTGAAATCTATATAATAATAGGCTTTCGGTTGAACTCCAATCACTATCTCCTCCATATCCACAAAACCAATTTAGAAGCGATTTTCACTGAAATTCATAAAAAAGAATTTAATACTCTGTGTTCTGATTTGGTGTAGGCTCAGTTACATTTTCCGCAACTTTGAGAACTCTCGGCCAAAAGTTATTTGGTTCGTAATGGTTTTACGGTTACTTTTTTCATTGCTCTTTAAGAATCTTCATGTTCTAGATTTAGAAACATGTTCATTGAGCTTATTGGTAGCCAATCTATTCCATTGGAAAGACTCTCTTTCACACTGTAAAATGCAAAAAGAGGATGGTGCACAATTTTAAACTAAACAACATTGGATTTTTTGAATAACGGAGATTTCCATTATTTTCTTTGTATCTGCCCATACTCGATTTCACAAATATTCTAGGTTATTGAACCATTTGATAGTATGCGCAATCACCCAATTGAGTGTACACACCGTTAACCTCTTACATTTCCTCACCAAAATGCCTAAGAGAAGGAGTAAATCGTTTGGGTTTGGAAGACATGCCAGAATGCGATCAAAGTTTTGTTTAAAAAAAGAACTGTGGGCCCTAGAATATCCAGAGTGCGGGCGATCTTGGTGTAGATCTAGATCTAGATTCTAAACTCAGTTCATTTCTAGTTTAGAATATTCAACTTCTAGATCAAGAAAAATTTATCTAGAATCTACATTCTGTAGATCTGACACAGATTAGACTCAAAGGCAATCTAGAGAATCTGTCACATTTTGATCATTTTGTATAGGTTTACATTTTATCCAATAATGTTATGTTGACACAGACCAAGTCTCAACCCCAACATAAACTTCTTATTTTAAGTCGCAACATGTAAAAGCAGGCCTTTAGCGACATAAGCTTTATTGTTAATTTTGTCAATTTTTTTGTATGTTTAGGCGGACATTCTAACCTTTAAATTTCAAGCTGATGCGGAGGTTTTATTAGTTAATAATAATCTCTTTAGTTTAGAAGTAATAAATGATTTTTGCACCATTTAACACAACATTTTATATTTTCTGTCTAGCTGTTTTCATCTATGGTCATCAAACCTAAAATCGAGATGACGTCGGCAAATTTCAGTACATGCGTAACGTCTGTGTTTTGGGAGATACACATTCGTTAGAGCAGATTGTCAAAAGAACCGGCGATAACACAACTCCTTGCGGTGCCCTTGTTTTCATTACAAATACATAAAAACCATTGCATGACATGTAATTTTTTAATGGTGCTGCTTCTGTTCTTTACTTTGAAAGGTATTTATCAGCGCATGGATACAACTCTTCAACGCGATTATTTTCAGTTTGTGGGTTTCGATTACAAGTACCGGCCGTCTGTTTTTAAGAGAATTGAAAAATTATAATGTTATTACTGTAACTTGTACTCATTGTTGTCAGATATGTGTCTAGTTATTTAATCTGATGCTGTAAAGTGCTTTGAGCTTGAGAGGGAAAAAGTTCAAATAATGGGGCTGTGTTGATAAGCAATATAACATTACCTAAAAGATAACTGTCGCATCTTCACCTAGGGTGAAAACAAAGCCAAACACTATCGTGTTCATCCTCAGCGCTGTCTGCTTACATTTGCACATATTATTAATTTTGTACCTTAATTAGATTAGTTTAAATCAATTATGTAACAGAAGTAGTTTGATGCTTTTTGTGTGCAATTTTTGTATCGCAGGCATTTTCAACGCTGAACTCCGCGCAAATCAGAACAATCTATCTAAAACCCCACATGATAATTATAATTGTGTAGTACTACATTACACGAGGTACGTCGTTATTTAAAAATTAGAAATGGTTTTATTTAATTATATTTATTTATTGTTCATTTGTTAATGCGCCGTTTGCCATCTTACAGAAAATGCTTAACTCGCATACAACTTTGAATTTCAATAAATTTAGAAAGTAGGTTTTGTTGTCTTCCAAACCAAAAAAACATTAAAAAAAATTATATATTTACAATCAATGATAGTATGCAAATTATGATAATGAGCAATAAGACAAAAATTTTATCATATATGAAAGTATATCAATATAAAAAAAACGTGATATATTATGTGTCAACAAGCTAAAATCAAACTGTAAAAATATAGGCGCACAGCGATACATTCAGTATAAAATATTACAAATAAGAACTTAACGAATTTCTACAAAATGTATTTAAATATGTAAAATACTATTGTAAACTAAAGGAATGGAAATCATTCAGCGATCCCTGATTTAATCATCTCCTTGATTAAAGCCTGTCTTACCCTGTAAAATTTATTGAAAATTAATATAATAACTAGGTTAGAAGATTATGAGGCTTCTTAAACACTGTAATCTTGTTTAAAAATATACGTTTTGAGTTGTTTCAAAAACGATTATCGGTAAAGCATTTTTTATGCTTGAGTAACTTATTCCACAATTTAGGGCCGTAAAAAGAACAAGACCTGTCTCCTGTGTCTGGGTTAGTTTTCATAGTATCGATTGCAGATTTGGTTCAGGGATATATTTCTTTAACATATCTTTAAATACACATAGGCATTTCCTTTATCACAGTTCAAGACAGTGCATAACTCTTTAAAACGGATGCATTCTTTTAGGGTAACCAGTAAAGATCTTTTAAAATAGGAGTTACATGTTGTCCTTTTTAAAGTTAAGGAAAGAATTCTTGTTGCATGGTCTGGCAGTTTCTGGAGTCTTTTTATTGAAGCTTTTGGCAATTCTGCTAACAAGGAATTTAGTCAAGTCGACTCATATCTAATGAGAACACTAAAAGTTGCGTTGAAAATTTATGGAGATATGGGTGTGCTTTGAGTTTGACTACGTTTCTCAATTTAAAAAAATATTAGCATAGGATAATTTATAAACTATGACTTACCAAGGTAACTGTTGGACCAAAATAATATTCTAGGTTTTTAACGATTTTAGAAAATTTAATGTCACAACCATCGATATTTAGGTCTACCACGCTTTGTTTTTTAAATTGACCATTTGTCCCAAAAACAGTTATGTCAATTTTATCACCATTCAGCTTCATTGTTGAAATGCAGCTGGTTGTTCACGCCGTGGTTCTCAAACATATACGCCAGGGGATGTGTAGAGAGTAAACAAGAGTGGCCCAAGAACGGAGCCCTGTAGGACACTCAAACTTCTTGATGAGTAGGGTAACAGGGGACTTCCTAAGTGAACTGGGAAAATCACCATGTGCAATGCTGGAGTTAATGTCGGTCATAGCTGTAGCAGTGTTTCAAAATGCAAGCTGGAATTTTGTTTAGGTTACAGCTTTTATCGGGAACCTTACGTAATAAAATCTTTATTTTCTTTTTGTAGGTAGATTCGAATTAGTAAAAATTTCAGCAGGCATAGTTGTTTCAGCATTACCTACCAAAACTGACCGTTAACACTGTCTCCACTCTGGTGTTGGCGGTCCAAAACATAAGGTAAGTCAAGAATTCGTTAAACCGCACCTTTGATAGTTTTCAGCTTCCTGAAAAATGTTTTTATTATTTTATAAACTATATTATAAATAATCCCTTGTGTGAGAAATTCGGCTTCGATACTCAGCAAACCAGTATAATTATTTTGGTGGCCGTTTTTTTAAACTATATCATAGTATATGCAGGGTGTTGCAGGCGCATATCGTAAATTAAAGAATTGCCTGTAGCTGGCTACCTAATTTACATGTTGGTGGACTGCGGAAAGTAAGGGTAAATTACTTTCCCAAGGCAATTGCCACATGGTATGGTCAGGAATCGAATCCGCGATCTCCGGATCACGGGTCGACGCCCTAACCACTTGTCAATGCTTTCCCCGTAAATGAGAAAAGCAAAGGAAAATATCAGGCTAAAAATACTATTTCATTGCAATAATATTACTAGAATTCTTTTGTACGTCCTAAGCCTACATATTTGCGCAACTTAAGTCTTCTTCTTCTTATTGTTCTTGGTGTTAACTTCTTCGATAGTCTGTCTCTCTGGACAGAATGTTACCCTAGGCAGAGGGAGTAAGGTGAGCAGTTAGACCCTATGGAGATCTTTTGTAGGGAATGATAAGGATGGAGTGAATTTTACAAAGAAAATGCAGGGTTCGCGCAGACCACTAGGCTATCTTATATATGCTTATTAAAACTTGATCTTGATGACGTCATGTCTGGAGGCTGCAGAGGTGAAATTTTTATTTTGTATTGAAAACAAACCGAACTCAGTTAGAGGTACAAGGCGCTAAGAATAGTTGTTAAAGAGGTGCATTTTATAATATAATAAACAAAAAGCATCGCTTGGTTGCTCTATTGGTCTTTTTCGCTGGGTCTGCTCAGCGACCTGATGTATTATACTAGAGTCTAACTTTTCGTATATATAACTTACGTTGGGGCAAGCTTAGGAGGTAAGTTTACATTATTATCACTTATCACTCATCATGATAACTTGCACAGTTTTTGAGAGATTTACCTTTCTCGTACGTCGTGTGCCAAAAAATTGAAATACGGTACAGTCGATTAATAAAGCTATTAATTTCATTAACCAGCTCTTACCTGACATTCGAAATTTGAATGCCTCATTTAACCCTTTTGCACACGCCCGAATTATTGTTTATTATTAGTAAATAGGGTATTTTAATAATAAAAATGATTTTAAAAGTGTTACCCTACCGTTTACGTCGTTTACTAAAAAAGGTACAGTGCTATACATGTATATACAGTGTCAGTAGTGCTCAACTATAGCGGCCCCTCAGCGGGACCTCTGGGGAATCTCCTATTTTTTTCTCTGTATAAAGTCTATTACCTATGGATGGGTTTAACAAGACAAGAACAGGCCTGAACATGGAAACAGGGGGAGAATAGAGCGAACTTTAAGAAATTAGAGTTAAAATTAGTAAATTTTTACGTAAATACGATGGGCGAGCCGTCATGACGTTAGGCTCAGTGTGGGCTTGGCTTGATTGAACTGATAGAATGCGCCATGAGGAATAATGTAAGTAGGTTACAAAGCCAATGCAATGGCATCGAGCACTTTGCATCCACACACACAGTGTGAAAATGTAGGCTAGGGCTTACAGAATCCTGGTTTGTATTAAAACCGATGCTGTTGTGTCGATTCTTTTGGGTTCACTTGTTTTGTTCTGCATTATACACTTTCAGATTCATTTCATAGGCCACCTGTGACTTGAATCACATGGCAGAGGGAAAGCCAAGGAAATTAACTCCTTAATCAAGCATTTTTATACACAAAGTTAGAGAGTTGTGTCCCTTGCGGTTTGTTGTGAGGGTTAATTACTAAAAAAGATATTGGGAAATCTGATTGAAAATAGGCCCACAAACGTAATCAGTCATTTTAGACAGAAAACAATGGCACATTAACACGACCATTAGCAGGCCTATCTCTATTACTTCGTGTGATCACTATTAAGCAATGTCATTGCAATGTGCAACTTACAAAAACACAACAAAACAAAAACTATCTGTATGTAAAGCACATAGATCCTTTTTTTTCCTTCTCATTCATACTTTTTTCTATCACCATTACCACCAAGCTTGTAACATCCTCAACTATAATTAATATGGCACAAAGTAAAACAACACAGCTTTTTTAAAAAGTGTTTGATATTGGTGTGGGGGGGGTTGTTGAAAAAATAAGATAAAAGAAACACTGGGTGGACTAAAAAGAAAGGGGCTAATATAACGGAAAAAGCATTTTGATAAAAAAGAAACTGCAGAATAAGTGAGTGGTTAAAAAAACAGAGCCAACAACCGAGACAGAAACACAAAATTTATCATAAAGGAACGCTGAAATGATAACATTTATAATATTCATGAAAATAATACATAATTTGATTTAGGGCATAAGCATCACATTTTTTGTGATTTTACATTCCGTCAGCCCATACTAATAGTTTTCAAGACAGATCTTAAACTCTTTTTTACGTGGAGCCTCAGATCTAAACATTTTAAGGTTTTTAAAGAAATTGAAGAAAAAAAAAAGAAAACACTTGCATAAAGAGAGGCGCGGTGTAAACTTGGAATAAATCGATGGTACATTTCCATTAGAAAGATCAGTTATTTAATAAAATTTACAGACCTTAGGTACAAATTTGGCACCATGAGGGGTCTTTCACTTTGTAGGACAGTAGAAGTTTACTCTACAGGTCCTGGGTTTGATCCCACATGCAGGACATGATTGTATTCAATGCCCTGTGCTCACCCAGCATAAATTGGGTATCTAGATCTCTTTTACAGGGATATAAATCTCTAACTTTAGCTTTTTTTCTTCTTCATAAGTTAGAGACTTTAGCTGACTTTTTTTAATTCATTAAGAAAACCTCAAGCCATAAATCAACACCTGCTTCCGAGTAATATCTCAGATATCTCTTGGCCTACTAAACTTAATAAAGCACAACTCCCGCTCCTTGGGCCTATTATTGAGTTGTCATTCTCTATGTTTCTCTATAGACCTATTTAAAAGTTTTGAAAATCTTGAAGTCTTATTTCTAAAAAAAAAAATTTGAAGTCGGTACTTTAAAAAGATTAAAGAATCTTGCATCATGTTATTGTTAAGGTATTTTCTTCATTGCTCTTTTATAACACTAACAGTATTTATAAAAGACTGAACAAATAAACACGGCAAAAAGACAAAAAAAAAAAAAACAAGCAATGAAAACCTGCCTTTTAATATAATGTAAAGTGACAAGATGATGAGTAGTAATACAATAAATAAATTTTTAATAGTGTTCAATGTATTTAACAAACATGTTTAACTGTGCAAGTGCTTAAAAGAAAAAAAGTATATTTCTTTACGACTTGGAAAATAACATCATCTACCATTCGCATTTTATATATATTTATGTTACAATTGTAGAGTACCACATATATATATATAGATACCTTTTTGTCATATTTGAATTTTGAGGAAATGTAACACTCGTCACGATTCTATTCAAAAGGTTGAAAAAAAATATTTTTTTTAAATTTTTGTCAAAAATTGTAGTCAAACCATTTAAAAAGAATTAAAAAGAGCGCTTTAGCAGCATTAACCATAAAAAAATATTAGCTGCATTCCTTTTTACACTTTAGCCATTTTTGGAATCGAAAAACTCCTAAATCAATTAACGTTGTAGTATTCATCCTCAATTTTATTTATGTTAAAAGAAAATTTTTTAAAGCTTGAAAGCTCAGAAAAATGCATTGTTAAAAATATCAGCGCCCTGTGTTGTGCACGTTGAGACATATGACTCATATAGATAAAACTTACTTATTTAGTTATTAGAAAGGCTAACAATCTAATCTTTAGTTTAAACATTTGGGGCAATGAAGTTAATTAATTTTGAGAATCTTCCTTACAGCAGTTACCGAAGCCGCAGCTTTACAACAAAGGGGCTACCATTTGATTCAATTGTAATAAAGTTCAAGTACACATGTGCTGTTCTGTATCTTGCTTGCCCTGCTGAGTTTGTTAGTAGTGGTAGTAGTAGCAGTAGTCGTAGAAGAAAAGGAGTAAGAGTAGTAATTATTGTAGTCAGTAGAAGTAGTAGTAGTAGTAGTAGTAACAGTAGTAGTAGTTACTGTACTACTGTAGTACGGTAGCAGTAGTAGTAGTAGTAGAGGTAGTAGTAGTAGTAGTAGTATATGTAGTAGTAGTAGTAGTTGTGGTAGCAGTAGTAGTAGTAATAATAGTAGTAGCAGTTACTGTACTACCGTAGTAGTAGTAGTAGTAGTAGTAGTAGTAGTAGTAGTAGTAGTAGTAGTAGTAGTGGTGGTAAAATGTAGTAGTAGTACTAGTAAAAGTAGTAGTAGTAGTAGTACATGTAGTAGTAGTAGT
>BMAT01012187.1:299989-310479 GCA_019649035.1 Elysia marginata | reverse complement strand
ATCTCTCCCCCTAACTCTCTGATCTCTCTCCTCTCTCAACCTTTCTCTCTCCTCTCTCTCTCCATTTCTTTTCTTTCTATCCTTCTCTTTTTCTTTGTTTCCTCTATTCCTCTCTCGTTGTTTTCCCCTCTCTTTTCCTTTGTTTTTCTGTTGTACCCCTTCTCCGCCTATCTTCCTCTCCTTGTCTCCAAGTCTCCCTGCCCCTCTCCTTCAAACCTTTCTCGTGAAGATTCTTTTCCAGGAAAAGTTGTGCCAATCTTATACTCCGACACAATAATAATGACATTGAAAAGAAACAGAAGCGCAAGACAGTCACGTTGGTGAAGCATTTTCAGTTTCATTTACTGCGCATTGTTTGTTTAGTTCATTGATTGTATCACTCCTTATGAGTGAAGGACAGCTATAAACGATTGTCGATACTCGATATTCCCTTAGGTGGTACATGTACTAGGCACTGCATTAGAGCCAGTAAGTCGTACAGCTTGGGCAACTGTGTACACAGCCGTAAAGGCCTTTTCAATGTCAAAAGAGTGAAGTGTGTGTTAGCTGAAAGGAAAGAGGAAGGGGGAGGGGGTGCCTGTGGCGAGCGAAAGTTATTTCTTTGGTCAGACATAAAACTAAAGCACCGTTTCTGTAATGCCTCAATGTGTCTTTGAAAAATAAAAAGAAAGAAAATTTAATATGAAATAGGGAAAAAGAAATGTGCTTGCTTACATTTATTTCGCACTATTCAGTTGTTAAAAAGGCATTACCGTATGATTTTTTCCTTTATATTCTTTTTTGTTTGTGAGAACATTACTTTGCACTTTTTAGGACTATCAAAAACTAAGGTTAGTGCGAAATAAACTTAGATTCATTAATACGTTTGTGTCGCTAATCAAAATCTGTTTTAGTCAGCCATTTTAAAATCGTGAATAAACTACATACCGGTATTCATAGGGATCATCTAAAGAAACTGAATTCAATATCGCAATCATTAAAAGAAAATTAGAACTCATAGAAGTGATTATTAAACACCAACCCCAAGCACCATTGGAAAAGTATCACATAAAATCACTGCGCGTGTGGTGTATAAATATACTTCATACTACTATTAGATCAACCACGATCACGAAAAAAAAATGAAAAGAGAAAAGCTCACACTTTATCGACCTGTCAAATGCATTTAATGAAATTTAAAGATTAGAACGTGTAGTAACTTGAGAGATTTGGATGTCCCTCATTTCTCTCTTAATTCTCTCTATGGGAAGATTTGAAAGTTGCCAATTACTTCAGTAAGTACATGACCAACAAATAGGCCATCAAGTAGTCCGGTTGATTAAGGAATAAATGAAACCTAATGCACAGAAGCACCAAATTTGGTGTGAAGCGGTTTCCGTATCACTGAAAAGATTTTGTCGAAGAAACCAGAAGCAATTGCTATATTTATGAAGTAATATATAGTTAAAGATAGCTAAAATTCAATGAAAAAATGACGCATTGTATTAGGTGTAGGCTACAGATTTGTATTACGTTTGGTATACAAAAAGCACCAAACTTATCACACAGCTTGGACTGTATATTTTTTATAACTATTTAGTCAAAGAGATGAAAAACCAGTTGTATACGTATAATGTTATTTGTAATTAAAAATGGCCGCCACATCAATGATAAAAAACCATTTTAAAATGATATGGTGTTGAAGATTTACAGAACATTATGATATGCGCAAAATATGGCATCAATTTTTTTCAGCATCCATTGAAAAACTTTGGTCGAGGAAATTAGAAAAAAAAAACGGTTACATTCATGTCTTAAGTTGTAATTCAAAATGGCCCTGATATTTATGATAGAAAAAGGTTGATAGAAATTATATAAAGTGGTATTTAACAGAATGTACGGTATTTGCCCTACACAAAGCATCCAATTCGGCTTGAAGCTTTTCAAGTGTCTAGCGAACGTTTTAGTCGACAAGATCAGAAAAAGGGTTGTATTTATGGCGTACTTTGTAATTCAACTTGGCCGCAATTTTTAAGATAAAGAGAGGCTAGAGGAAGAGAGGCTGCATCAAAATGATCAAAACATTTATCTGCAAAGAAAGTAAAGTATGTTCATACATGTTTGTGCCCAAGAATAAAATCAGAAGGAAAGATTACATTGTATGTATTTCACAAATGCAGTGTTATCGGTGACCACTTTTAATATCGATAGGCCCCCTACATTTCTAAACCATTTACAATGAATTCCTCTCGAAACTTCATCACAAAGTACATGTATAAACATGTTGTTGTCACGCGATAAGATAAGATAAGAAAAGAGTTTAATTTTGAAACTGAAACGAAGAAACTGTGCGAAAATTTTTGTGTTGGAATTATTCTTCTTCAAAATGAGCATGACCTTAATACGGAACTGCCTTTCACGTTTCGTACTTACGCCAACAAACGGAAAAATGACTAAAAAATTCTTATCTGAGTTTTAATTTTCATAAGTCACAATGAGTTAATTTTAATAATATTTGTTTTTTCAGTCTTTATCATTTCATATCAACTATAAAGAAAGTTCAATATTTGTCATGGAACCTTTGTAGACACAACTTGCCTTTCTGCGAAAGCATTGTTTCCAGTTATCATGTGTCGAAAGAAACCTACCCTGCTAGTAGCCGTAGGGCATTTTGGCCACCAGAAACCGTGTACAGTTTGTTCATATCTCTGTGTACCAACACATGCTGTTTGTTCTGACAAGAGATTAATTTTCTTGCTGATGGCAGTTTTCCCCCTGGCCCTTTCGATCTGGTAAAAACGCCGTTTGCTTTTCTCTTGGCTAAGACTTCTTTCGCTTGCTGTTATACAGAACCACCACAATTCGTTTTTGTATTTTAAAATAGTTCATTCCCAAAATGCGGTTGAGCACTCAAGAGCCTAAAGTCTCTCTGTCTGTCTGTCTGCCTCTCTCTCTCTGTCTCTCTCTCTCTCTGACTCTCTGTCTCTGTCTCTGTCTCTGTCTCTGTCTGTCTGTCTGTCTCTCTCTCTCTCTCTCTCCATCTCTCTCTTGTCTCTCTTTTGTCTCTCTCTGCCTCTCTCTTTGGTCCTCAACGTTTCTATATCTCTTCGAGTCTCCCAGTATCTGAGACACTTTCGTTTCCTTCTTTACCATTTTAGACTGAGGTTTTTATTTTGTTTTTTTTTCAATGATTTTTTTTTTTACTATAAGGAAGTATCACGACAAATCTATTCCATTGTTTGTTTCATTGAGATACTGTGTAGGCAAATTGGTTCAAACCGCAAAGGCCATGAAGAATATAATATACAATACTTTGTTATCGACAAACAGACGTTTTAAGTTTCCAGCTCGTCTGGTATCTCGCTGTCTTATCTGTCCCCAATTAGTAAGACGGTGAGATAAGGAACTAAATAAAGGTCAAGAGCTTTCTTCCCCTAAACTATTCGATGGTGTCTGGACACCGAGAGCGTAAACTTCAGTTTTGCTTTATCTTCGAGACCGAGAGCGTAAACTTCAGTTTTGTCTTATCTTCGAGACCGAGAGAGTAAACATCAGTTTTGTCTTATCTTCGAGACCGAGAGCGTAAACTTCAGTTTTGTCTTATCTTCGAGCACTGTTTTGACTTCCTATATTTCCTATATTACCTATCTCTACTCATGCCTCTCATCCATGTAACTGGTTTTTTTTATATGTAACTCCCTATTTGAGGCTCTGAAAAAAAGGTCCTAAATTTGTCATTTTTTTTTAATGGACTAAGTACATTCACAGAAAATATATAGGAAAAGACAATACTGTCAAAATGAATTTATGTTAAGTATCCGTTAAACTTCATTACAATTTTTGTTCTGGATTTGAAATCAAATGGTGGCACAAAAAATCCACCGATGGTGATAGAGGAGAAAATTTTATTTATCATCACGATGAACAGATTTTGAAGTATGACTTTCTTTTTTCTTATCCGTAATTTCTTTGTAGTATGTAGTAATAAACAACAGTAGCTGATATTCTGAATAGCTTAAAAAGAAATACATGCCAAAAACCTTTACATGTGTATATGGATTATATAGATTCTCTCAGATCTCTCATTATTTGTCGTCTAAAGTATCATTTCTTACCATTGATATATCTATTTGACATTCCTTAGGGAAAAACAAGAGGTAGAAAACAGATCGTTGTAAGACAACTAGATATAGAATACGCGTTGGAGGGTCTTTATCTTTGATTTTCACTCGTGTCACGTTTTTAAGGTATTTGTGTATTATAAGAAGGAGAAAAAGGGGAAAAGGTCAATCCAGAATCTTTGCTCAGGCTTCTCAGTTATGGTGAGAATAATAGGAAATTATACACGTGTATTTGTGTGTATGCGGTCTGGCAAAACAAATTTATTTAATCTGAGCTGAGTAGGCCTAATAGGTGCGTTCCTTGCAAGTTCTTGTATGTATAAGCTAATTAATACTTTTTTCCTCACTAGCAAACACGACTCTGATATTTTGTTTTACTTGATCCCAAATTAAACATCAGCTATAACTAGTGCTCAAACTTTGACCTTGCTATACGTGAATGCCTGACTAAAATCATTACATTCACAAAACTGAAATGGATTGCCTCTGGTATGCCTATGTTATGGAATACTGTTGTGGCTGATTGGAGAAGAAAAGACCGCCGATTTAAAAAAAATTTCAAGACTAAAGACATTGCGTTGTGCCAGGAAATGTGAGCTGCAATGTTGTGATCTAGACCTATAGCTCCTAGATCTAGTAAAACTGTCAATGCAGGCTTAGTTTTCAAACTGAGTGCACATGCAAACACACACACAAAAAAGCTGTGTTTCAGCAACTCGTATGTTTTTTAACTTGGTTCTTTGGTCAGAACGTCTTGACGGAATCACTTAATACAATAGAGTTGGGTCGATGACTCACAACTAGCGGGTATTGCCAAGCGACATGGTATGAGCTATGTTTCTCTAAGAGGTTAGGCGGTCGGTGCCGACGCTACTATAAGTCGAAGGTTCGATTCATACTAAAGGCAGACATTTCGGGCATTTCCACTTAGAGCCAACTTCTCTCTACAGCGAATTTCATACCTTTAAAATCTTTCAATCACTTGTCAAGAGCAGGTTGCTCAAGATTTGACGAGTTGCCGGTAGTTCGCTTTTTAAACAGCAGTCTGTACCTTTCAGGAACAAGATTAATCGATTTCTTTTTCTTTCAGGTGGGCATAAGGCGCTCTGTCTTCGAGGCAGTGACAATACAGCAATGGTGACAACAAACACAAAATGTGCTATTCTAATAGTATCACCAACATCATATTGAAAATTGGATAGATAAGAATATATGGTGAAAAAATGCAGGTCCGCATTTAACCAAGGTTTTGGCATAAAAGGCAATGATTATTATTTTTTTCACAGAAACTATCTTGTAAAACACGAATATACTTACACAGAAGAAACAGCAAAATACTAGCATTACTAGCCGTATATAGATGCAAAACTAGAGACACTTTACCAACCAGTGAGCATAAACAAATGGACTTTTCAATAGTAGAGGTAACTAAAACATTATTTTAGCATATATCACCAAAACAACTTAAGAAGCTGATCTAGTATGAAAAAACTCCCTGAGAAGTGAAGGCTGGTCAAGGACACTGGTAAAGGAAAAATTCCTATGCGACAAAATTGCTTCTAAACTGAAAAGGATTGGACATATATCACTTGACCCACCTAGACTAATTAATTAGCTTGATATGGGCGACTTATAATGTAGTAGGTCTACAATGGATACAGGCCATCTTCAGGGGACATAAGGCTGACCTATTGCCCCTTGAGAAGACAAAAATAATTCTTCACGGTATATATCCCTCTCCCTTTCTCTCTCTCTCTCTCTCTCTCTCTCTCTCTCTCTCTTTCTCCTTCTCTACTTTGCCTTATTTTCCCCCCACTTACTTCAGTAAATTTATCACTCTTATAAAAGTTAGCACAGTGATTTTATTGGCGACGGGATTCCATTATCAAATTTTATATACAGGTTCTCATCGACAGACTCTTCATAGTATGATCCTTTTATGCTAATATTATTATTCTTCCTTGCCGTTTATGTAATTTTTAATTATAATTTTACTATTCTCACAGTGTAAAGAATCCCAAGCGCGGCGTTTGGAAAACTCAAGAAGCGTTTTGATAATTTATGTAAATCATTCTTGTAATAATAGCATGTTACAAGTATGCTCAGTTTAGACATATGAAACGCCTGATTTCTTGTTTTTGCAAACAACAACATCATTTTTAAAGTTTGATTTTTTTTGTTTCATAAACATTGTGTCAGTTTACATGTGTCTTTCTACCATATATAACTAGCACAATGATACTTTTTTTTAACTCAGACAACTTAGACAAAAGTTTGAGCACGGGATGGTGTGTATGCATGTATAATGCTATAAGGCTTGTGATTGACTGCTGTGGTTAGAATCTTCAGGAAATAGCTTAGGTGCTTGTCTTATAATGTTCACGCCATAGTGCATACCACTTGATTTCAAACAAAGTTGAGCATTTTTTAATCATATGACAAACTTCATGATAAAATTGAAAAGATAAGGTTTACGTTAAAATTCGCAATTCCTAAACTTTTGAGTACTTGATTGTAAACTTAATTAGTCTTATCAAACTGGTACAAACCGGTTTAAACTGAGTACACCGAGGTCAGTGTGTTAGTATCCGAACTCAAAACAGCTAGTTTGTTTTGGAAAGATCACGGCTGACCTAAAATTAAAAGATGGCCTCTTAACATTCTTCACTTCTTAACCTTCTGAGACGTCAATGTAACAAGGCATCGGAAATGATGGTATTGAAGTGGGTGTTGCAAGGCCTTAATTGATTTGACCTTATTGTAAAATCCTAGGAAAATGTACTGTAAAATACGACTTCTGTGTTGCTCTTTCGCTAAAACATTCATATTGTTTGTAGTTACGTCAAAGCAGCGGCGCGACAAAATTTGAAGTGTTTTATTTTGGCTTAGCAAAATGCAGCATTGTTTGGCTTTGAAATACTCTATCACAGCTAGCATGGGAAAACCTCAAAAGAAAGGTAATCATTGGAGCAAAGATGGCATTTAACATGGTAATATGTTTGTCATAGCATCCCACTCTTTGAAAAACTCTTTGAAAAACTCTTGTGTTATCATGTTACATGCTCACACACATTGAGAAACAAAAAAAAACCCTTAGTTTTGTTGGCAAATTCCCTCTTTGAAGTCAGTTGCTTGCGGACAAGAACGATAGTTTTGTGTTCTTTTCACATTCCCAATAGGACGAGGAAAACAAAAAAATAATACATGTACTGATGAGTTATCAAAAGCAATAATTGGATTTTATTGTGTGATCCCTTCAACGTATTCTTTTCAACACCTGTACGCTCATTTTGACATAGTCATGACCATTTGACGATTGAGCATTGCAAATAGTGCTAGATAACTAAAAGATTATTTAAAACTTGGATACTGGGCTTTGATTTCGTTACAGCCAAGATTATTTTTAGCATGAAATAACGAACTAAAAAAAACCAAACCTTACCTGTTACCTTTCCCTGCTTGTCTACATGTCTGTCTGTCTGTCTGTCTGTCTCTCTCTCTCTCTCTCTCTCTCTCTCTTTCTATCTATCTATCTATCTATCTATCTATCTATCTGTCTGTCTGTCTCTGTACCCGCAAACACACATAGCTACATTGTTTGGGATACGACTGGCAAAAGTACAAAACATTATCCAAAAGCAAATCAACCACTACTTTTATAAGCAGTGTGTGATTAGATCGAAATAATGACACAAAATGATCGAGTGTTTTCTTTCTTTTTTTTAAACTGGAGCGGAACTATTCACTTTAAAACGTCATATCACACGCAACAAGGCGTAAACTGAATATCCAAACATTTTAAAAGTTTAACGTGATAATTATTAGAGACCCCAAGAATCAAGTACAGTGCCATAATGATATAGATTTATGTATGTATTCATGTAGGTTTCCACAATTCTTAAACACTATAGAAAAGGAAATGAGGTTGAAAACAAACAGAATCTTGTCAAAAGTCTAAAAATCTATCTAGATGTACGTATATATAAACTGTTAAGATCATTGAAGCCATAAATAAAGTACATATCAATGTGCAAATTTACATGTGTTAAAAACGAGTTGTCAGACCGCCTTGACACAACCTAGGGGCAAATCAATAAGTGCAAGGCTGAGAATGATTCCACTTTTTCACAACACATTATGTCCGTCTTTTGGTAAAAAAAAATTGACGGTCTTTCAATAATTAATGAGGCCACAGAGAGAAATAATGCAGATTATGATATAAAACTTCAGAGAGTAATAAAACGATGATTTAACAATGCCAGGCGAAAAAAAAATTCCAGCGAAATGTTTAGTTATACAATTAACAATTATAAATTTTAGGAAACTTGAAATTTAGCAACAAGGAAAAAACGCCAGAACTAAAATATTTTCTAAAATTACGCTGAGTGTATCTAAAAATTCAAAAGCGCTATTTTGAACTCTAGGTTACTGTGTTCTATAAAACTTTTAAAGTTAAGTTTCAGCTTACTTACGGTTTGGTAGTGAAAGTCTACCGTACACGCCGTCCTAAGATTGCAGTTAATGTGTATTCTGCACGTACTCACGAGCGCTTTTATTTACTCCTTTGTAAGCTTACTCACGATGCATCAGCACAATATAAATAGTAGTAGCTGTTTTCCTATCCTGCGCGTTTTCCTATAAATACATATAGTACTCGCGGCTCCTTGGAATTATGAACGGGTTGGATCCAGCGAAATCGGAAATGCCAGGAAAAGTCCTGTGACGTTCAGATTCTTGTTCTTGCTGCCCTAGGCTGCCATTATGCAGGCCCTAATCTCAACCACGAGTAGATGTCACGATCTGTCTCATTTCACATTGAATTTGGTTTAAACTGGTTTATTACTGCTGCTAACGCGTTCTACTTTGTTCCAGGCATAGGCCTACTCAAACTCATATGAGATCAATCCGTGAAGCACTCAAGCTTCAGTTTGTTTCCCTTTTGTTTTGGCGGACTAGCTTATTAACTACTCGGGCAGAAAACGTAACATTTGTTTTGAACTGGTGGTATTTGTTTATGCTAGTTTGAAACTCAGATACAAGGTTAAAAATTTCACTGTTTCAGCTGGCCGAGTTTTTCTATAAATACACTCTTCAACTTCAAGTTCAAGCAGAGGGCTCTTGAATACTAAAGGTGAAAAGGCAAAGGGCTCTTAAAACAATAAAGGTGAAGATTACGCTTTACAGCTGTTAGTAGCACAGCTAGCGGGGACATGATAAGACACAGAAAGCGTGGGAAAGCGTCTTGCAGAGTCTTTTTTTTTCTTAATTGGTCAGAAATCTTTCAATTATTTTATGATTCAGTGTGTTTTCTCACATCATAGAATGGGCATTTCAAGCCACACCTAAACAAAGTTGTAGATATTACATATTATGTTTGATACAATGAACGCGATTTTTTTTACCCTAGCTTATTCTGGAAGCTTGTGTAGGTACATAGACCATCGCATAACACATCTGGTGCTTGGTCCGGTACCATACTTTGTTATAGGAACACCTTGTTGCGTTATGACTATTTTTCTCCCTTTTTTCCGTTTGCTGTTTCCTGTTACAATGACAATAATATCATTGTGATACCGTTTGGGAGATGAGATGTGATGGGCTTTCTCAATATAAACACATATATCTAGACACACACGTCACGTAGTTGGAAACATCACTTGCTCTATCTCAAATACAGATCATGTAAATCAAGTTATCATAAAGGATAACTTTTTGAAGTTGTGATGTGAGTGAGCAATACAACGCTATAGCTATAAGCACACTCCTTTTTTGCCAAGGTTTTTTTTTCAGGTTTTCAGCAATGGACTTCTTTGATGTTTGGTGTCATCGTACAAAAAGGCACCGCATAACTTAAACCTTGATCTCTTTGTTGAACTAAATTGAGCTTTTCTTCGTGAGCGCGAGGTTCCAGTTGCTATTTTTCACTTGGGGGTTTCTTGAGAAAAGTTACCTGAGCATTTCCAGGAATGTGAGAACTGGTCTAAGCGTAAACTGTACCTTAGCAATATTGGGCTTATGCTTTGGTTGGCGAGAGTCATTGTGGAAGCACGAATACTGGCGAGACGCCAAAGAATTCATAGCTTATAGCAAGGCTCGAGGGCACAGGATCTTATCAAATAACCCTACTCTCTCTCTCTCTCTCTCTCTCTCTCTATCTCTCTCTCACACACACTCTCTCTCTCTATCTCTCCCTCACACTCTCACTCTCTCTCTCTCTCTCTCTCTCTCTCTGTCTGACAGGGAAATGGTCAGTAAATACAAGTTGTACTTGGTAATACATTACTTTTATGTACCGGTATGAGAAGGAGAGAGTTTGTAAGTGATGGTGTATGTGTGTGTGTGTGAGAGAGAGAGAGAGAGAGAGAGAGACAGAGAGACAGAGACAGACAG